>JBBMOE010000016.1:1522346-1750277 GCA_037975065.1 Chaetodon trifasciatus
TGCAGTATCTTTGCATTGTGGGAAATGTGTCAGATAGTTTGTCACTTTGGTCATTTCTTCTCCAGTAATATAAACTTGAAACCAGCTGCCAATCCAATTTCAATAGGATGGTAAAGGAAACACGTAACTCACAAAGGAGTTCTGAATTGTCTTCAAAGAGAAAGAAGTTACCGCGGGCACACGACACTTATTGCAGTTTATGAAATATCCCTACCCAAAAGGCTCAGACGTCCATCCTGCACTTCCTGTGAACTGAGTCCTAAAAGAGCAAATGCATGAAACAGATAAATAAGTGAACACACACTCATCTTTATATTCTCTGTCTGTGTACACTCACCCCCTTTCATATTGTTGGGACCGGCTTCAAACAAGGTGAAAAGACATGTCCTCCCAGACTTCAAAAGTGCATTTGATATCCCAAGCTGGACATTTTGCACATTAATAATAGATTGTTTGATTTTATTACTTAAAAATGAATGGATGTCTCTTCCTCCAGGACTTTTTTCTTTTCATCATCTTTATTCAAGCAGCCCGAACATATAGAAGGCAACATGGGGTGTAATAAAGGGGAAAGCGTCAAAATGGCACAAACTGTCCTTTTTTATTTCTTAAAAGCTCACTTGTGCGATATATGAGAGGCAAAGAGCAGTTATTCTTTACTTCTATAGAAGAGGGAGGTAATCAAAGAGCAGTCATGGTGAATGACCCAAAGCAATTTTCCCTGTCCTCTGCACATATGTACCTCACCTGTGTTGTCCGTAACATTTTCTGCAATGAACAAAGGTCCTAGCACCATGATCTACTATTTGTTTTCATCTCCGCCTTGCAATGTCTGCAACTCAGAAAAGCAATAATAAACAACGGGCCATATTCCATTGAGAAGACAAGCTAATCCCAACTTTCTACAGGTAACGCTGAGTGGCCATGGGACTACCTCAAGCACAACTGGGTGTACCTGTATGCAAAACAGCACATTTCTGCTAAAAAACATTAATATGTGCAGAAGGAATAAAAGATTAAAAGATTTACTCTACTTATGGTTGGAATCCAGTGTCAAGGGGCTCATTTTGGTGCATTTACATTACAGACTGTGCCTACACATGCTTGTTTAGGCTGTGTTGTTCTGTTTGGCCTACAGACCCTGTCAAAGTGACAAAAAAATAATGCTCTTATTTCATAGTATTTTTTCCATTGTGATACATGAATGATCTCTGAAGGCGGAGTCTCATTTTTCTTGTCGCCTTTCACCTGGACTTTTGTATTATCGATTTATTTTCATCTGATTACTTGCTCCCTCTGTTTGCCTGAGGAAGGAGTAGATTGCCCAGTTTGCAGCTTCCACTCAGAGGCACCACAGAAATTAACCATGTGTGGATTTGTTCTGGTGAGACAAGCAACACAATCAGCCAAGAAAAATAGCTATCAGCTACGCGAAAGTCGCAAGAAGTTACCATATAACCCAACACTGAACTACAGTCCCCACTGTTAGCAGAGCAAAGCGGATTACAAAAGGAGTGAAGTGCTCAGACAAAGACTCTGGGAGCCTTTTTCCTGCACTCAAACGAACAGAATAACCCAGCATCATGTTCAGCTTTTCTGAAAAATACTGTTGTCCAGTGCTGTCGTGTCAGTACATTCATACCATTCGCTACGAACAAGCTTATCGTGGTGTTGTTTAAGAAGAAATTGCAAAAAAAATATCCTATACATTAATATCATTAACGTTCCATGTCGCATCTCTTCACACATGACACCACTTCCTTTCTCCTTTCCTCATGCAGTCCACTTTTTTCCCCTTCTTAAGTTCATTTCAGTCCCGCAGCTCCTCCCTGAGCCTTGAACACTGTTGAGCTGACACTTTCTGGCCTTCCTGACAGAGAGCAATTAGTGAGCGTAAGGTTGAACAGCTTGAGGCCGAAGGCTGCCAACACTACTCTTTAGTGCCTTGGAAGAAACCATTTGATAATGATCCCACACTCAACATCACCATAAGCTAAGCCCAATAATGACCAGACCCCTTACCAGGCAGGCTGGACCCCTTCATGACAGATCACAGTAAAGTACGTGTTGAAATACTGTATAATGGCAACCATTTTTTAAACCCACGCTAAGGTGTTGTGCAACACCACATCATAAGCCCCCAGCAGAGGCTGTGAGTATTCACAGCAGAACCAATTTATTGTGTCTACTTCAGAAGTACTGTGTATGTACGTTGTTTCTTGGATTTGTCTAAATGGGAAAACACATGCAGATTAAAATCATTCAAGCAGGAACAGCACCATTTGTCCCGTGCAAGCCTGTTGATGATAGTGAAGAATGCCTGTGATTTCCCTTGCCAACAAACACATAAAATGCAAAACATCTAAAAACTCGATTTCCTTTGGTAAAAAGAGAAAATTGAAAATGCCCTTGCATGTAAGAAGATCACACACTGTATTTCCTCAAAGAGTCTGATTCTACTGAATATCCAAAGCTTGTTTCCTTCTTACTATGATACACAAATGCGTGTCAGAAAAAGAAGTACTATAAATTATGTTCACAGTCAAGGACCATATCAAATGATATTCCACTATTAGCTTATACATTCAGAAGCAACAGCAAGTCCCAGTAGCCCCTGGTGGAGATTAAAGAAATGGGGTGGCATTTAGCAAGCAGCCACTCCATTTATAGATCTTTTTTTTTCCAGATTTCCCTCCAGAAATTATATAAATGGGGAATATGCCTTTATTTAATTTGCCACACATGTTGACCACTGATAAACAATGTGTGTCTAATGGATTGGACAACTCATTTAGTCAATCTGCTAGATGACAAACAGTAGAAAGTGCACCACATGATAGCAGGACTTTTGATGAATTTGTGCAAAAGTGTGTTTTGAGGCATAACAACCACAATGTTTTTATGGTCACAAGATGTGGCTCAACATAAAGCCCAAAAACAGCTGGTGGATTCAGTCAGTGAAAGAACTAGCTGCATGTAGTCTTACGTGTTTATGAGTTGTACTAATGAAATACAGCAGGTGATTTGAGTTTATGAAGCTCAGTGTTTATTCCCAAAACTTTAGGGTGCCTTATTATTCATGATGAAAACAGTTCCTGAAGGAGAAGGTTAAGGCGGTCATTTGCTTGCCCTGGTACCATAATTTTTAAATAATCTGTGTCTCCCGCACTCTTTATCCATCTCCCTATGTGTGTGCATGTGTGTGTGTGTGTGTGTGTGTGTGTGTGTGTGTGTGTGTTTGAGTGCATGCATGCAAACCAATCCAGCTGAATATTAATTCAAGCCTTGCTTGCCAAGAATGGCGGATGCAGCAGTGCTACAACAGCATCATTCTGGCTTTAATGACTCAGTGCCAAATGAATTAGACTGACAGCAATTTATTGACCCAATTTTGAAACTGAATTGCTGGAATCATCTTCAGCAGTAACAAATTAGGCTTAGGATGGTAACTGCAGCAGAGCCACCTTGTATGTTTGTAATAACCGAGCTACTCATGAATCATGTGCAGGGCTCTTTTTTATTTTGAATATGAATAAATAAGGTGCATAATGGTGGCCTTGCAGTCTAAGAGGCAATCAATGCAGCCAGAGAAATACACACTGTATTTCAGGACCTGAGGAAGACCAGAGGCACGTCAATGTGTTTCTAATGGGGATCATTAAATTTACAAACAAGATGTGTGGTTCAAAACCATGTGAACCTTTGCTGTATGCTATCTTCCTCTCTCTCTTCTCATGTTTTCTGCTTCCCAAAGCATGATCCAATGAAGGCAGAAATTCCTCCAAAAATTCTAAATTAAAATGTTTCTTAGCTTAGGTTATTAGGTTAGCTTATTTTGGGGGAAAGTATGAAAATTTACCATCTACATCCCTGTTTGAACATTTTTATTCACTCTTAAGGGACTGTGGCACATAATCAGTATCTCATTTGTTTTCAATCTGTTTTACTCTTCAAAAGGTCCTCATTTGTTTGCCAGAGGAGGACCCTAATTACTTTCAACAGAGAGCAGGAACAGATTTCTAACCACTGGTTGTATGGCACCTTAATACTGTTTCAAATGTACTGTATGGACTGTTGCCACATGGAGATGCAACACTGTAGTTGTAGTCGGAGAAGTTGTTGCCAAAAAACATGTTGTTCATGTTGTTGCATTCGATGACGTAGTCTTTCATTGCAGACAATACGGCAAGTGAGGTTTCTTTTGTGCTTTTTTCCTGACACAAGGCCAGCGCTGCATGTTGAGTCTTCAGTGCAGCTCCATGACCCAGACAAAACATTCAGGCATGTCATTTTGCTAATCGTTCAAGCTATTTACCCATTCAAAGGCTTTCTACTTGTCTCTTCGACTTCAGTGGGTCTCAATGTATTTCTCAACATATCAAACAATTAACGAAACGGTGTTAAATATTGCTACGACCATAAGCCATCACTGATGATTCATCTCTACAAACTGGAATAGAAATAATATTTTATGATTTGAATATATTCATAACATTGTAAAATAGAACATGTACTATTAAGAACAATTCTCTCATTACATGTACACTAATATGGTACTCTTTATACAACACCAAGAGTACACGTAGCCTACAGCAAAATGCTCCGGCATGATATTTCTGCTCAAGGACGAAGCATTTGCTCACTGTCAGTTATATGCAAACCTCATTTGCAAACAATATTTTGGCAATCATGACGAATTTGCCATGTTCTGTTAGATGATAGAATATCACTGGTTGTGGGGGAGGCTTATTGGGAGGGAAGAGACATTCTGTTTAAATACATCTGTTGATTGGCCACACCGTGGGAATTCAGAGAATAATAACGCTGTGAAGGCAGTGGGAGAGAGCTGGGATGAAGGGATCTAAATCTGCGCTGTGGACAAACAGGAAAGCCGTTTCCCTGGCATCATCCTTCCCTCAGAGATTACATGTCTCTCGTTTTCATCATAACATCCAAGTTGGCTTGCTACCATTAATGGGACAGACCTCAGTACTTATCCCATCACATTGCAGTGGCCAGAAAAACAGACCATAGTGGAGCAACTGTGTCATCTAAACACCATCGGGTCTTTAAAAATGCACGACATGTCGCATCACATTTGAATGTTACTTCTTTTAAATGAGGAAACAACATCAAATCATTTTCACAACAGCAGGCTGCAGGTACAATTATGCAGCCTGAGTGAAATACTAAAATACTCTCAATAGGTTTAACTGTGGGCCGCATTCGGGTGGACAGCAGGAAAAGGTAATATACTGTTGCTGCTGAGCACAATTCAGAGCCTGCGGTGAGTTGAGGCAGTCTCTGCACCACAGCCCTCCTGGCCGTTCACCCCATCCTCGTTCACTCGTTCAATATACCTCCAACTCTTCAGGCTAAAGCCCTTATACTGGCCGCTTCATCTCTCCACAGTATTTAATGCGTTTCTTCCTTCCCACTCCCACTCCAAACCTTTGCCAAATGCTTGCCTGACAACACATCCCTCAGCCTTTGCAGCAGACAAGTAATATGGGCTCATTTTGCAGCAGCCTGTGGCAGAGACAGGAGTGGGCCTGTGTCTGCCAGAACTGATTACTTGTGAAAATTGCTGATCAAATTGTCAAATCATCCAAACTTTGAGATAGTTTTCACTCTCACCTGCAGAAAATATGACCCCATTTTATTTGTGGGTCAATTCCTGTGACATGCACATTTTGCAGACAGAGGCTGATGCGACTCCAAATCAAATTGCATGTGGATTCTTCTCCTGTACAACCAATATGTCTCTCCAATGAAAATGAATTCCCATGTTCAATACCTTATATCCTGGTTGAGTGTAATTCTTCTGGCATTATTACCTTGCTTTTTATCTTCAGCTCGAAGAAGAAAAACATCATCAGGGAAATGCGCCGGCCTCTCTCAAATAAGCGGTTTTTAATCTCTTTCATTAGGCTGGCATTACATCTCTGAAAAACTGATTAAGTGTCTCAATCCTACTGCCTGCACTGATTGTTGTTTATAACAACCTGTATTGCAGGGGCATTGTCAGACTGACTGTTTGGCTCACTCTGTTCAAGCGACTCTCTGAAACACATGGCTCTTTTAATTACTGCTCCGTTCAGATCAATGCAGCATTTGTTCTGAGATCAGTATTCAGTATTTGAGTTTTCCTTCAAACTATTTCCTCATTGTGCCTCAGGTCTTGATTGTGAAGAGCCTGTTTATGAGAGCAGGCTTCAATCAAAGATTCATCTGCTGTGATTTAGCACTTTGGGTGTGGATGAGTCCTCACAACCAAATGTGACTATATTCACAAGTGAAGCACTGCTATAACAGCTGTTAAAAATATAAATGTTGTTGCTAGTTTCTCAGTGGTTCCCTGAAATAAAGATTGTTCATGTACAATCGTTTATGTATTAAATATGATCATTTGCTGCAGATCAGACTGGGTTAAGTATACTGGCTAAGTGACACTTTGAATCATAAATAACCAGATTAACAATAGAAATCCAGTAGTTTAGTTCAATGCCCACCAATGTAAGGCAAGGATTTATCTTTAAGGCCCTTCAAAACAAGGTATGATTGATATAAATGACACCAAACCAGAAATCTTGATCCACAGATTTGGTGTATTTGTTACAGTATAATGCCAGTGTCTCTCCTGATGGTAACTGCAGTAAGTCAGAGAGGGGGAGGCAGACCAGAGCACCAGATGCCCTCTTCTGGGCCAGGACTCCCTCAGGACAGTCTGGTCTCGTCTTGAGCTGCATGATCTGGACAGAGGCAGACTGGTGATTCCATTAGCTTAGCCACTAATAAGAAGTACACCTGGGTCCTTGTTGTCCTGCAATACATCCCTATCCCCCAGTCATGCTGCGGTAAAATATTGAGCGGAAAGGAAAAAAAATAATAATTTGAGTAAAACCTGTGAATAGTCCATCTGCATAAATTTCTCCTTCCTCAAAAATTCAGGCCCCAAATTAGATTCAGTACGTTTAATATGAATATCTCTGTTGTACTTCTTGTTGTTATTGACTTGATGTTGTTGTTCTATTTATGTGCCTGCTGCTATTTGACTCTGCCTTGGCTTGGTTTCACTTGTAAAAGAGATTTTAATCTCAATGTGACTTCCTAGAAAATTATACCCAACAGAAAATCTAAAAGAAAAAAAAAAAAGAAAAGAAGACAAAAACATATCCATATCCAAATCTGCCCACATATTCACAGCATGTCTAAACCTTCACAATTCTTTTATATTATAAAAAATACACTAGTGGCAAAAGAGACACTTTACGAAACCCTTGTGGACCGTTGTGGGCAACAACACATCCTGTACTTTAACAAAATTGGAATAAATACTAAAGAATTGTAACTCACACAGAGAAAACCTGAGGTTAAAGATTGCATTTGAAGCACCTATTAGCTTCTTAGCAGGATATCCACCTTTCTTTCATTTTCCATTCTTATTTGATGTACCTTAAAAAGCAAGTTTGCACTTCAATAGCTACTGTAGTTGCCCAGTGAAATTTAAAATAAAAGAAAAATGAGCAATTGCACCCCTCTGGTGGCCAATTAAAGTTAACCGACTAACCAAATGCAATTAATTCTGAATTAATACTATGCATTAGTTTTACAGTACAAATACTCCCATAGCTTATTAACAATTCACAGACATAATTCACTGCAGTGTCTTTTGATATTTGTGAGCAATATTTCAATATTTGAATCAAATATGTGGATACAGCTATGAAACCTTAGAGGAAATAAGCCAGTATGTTCAGTCACTGTGAAGATACTCACTTTTGACCACCACACTACTTTTCTTTATCTTATCTTTAGTATTATTTGTCTTATTTTATCCCTTCTGGAAGCTTTAAATTTTCATTGACTCTGCTTCTTTTGCTACTTTAAGTGTTTAATTACTGTTAGGAATACTTTGAACTGCATTTGCATTAAAGCTACTATTCAAGTAAACCTGAAATATAACAACATAACTTCTAACCACTTTGAGATATGTAATGTCATTCTTGTTGTCAGTTAGACTACATGTGCTGTGCACATTTGCGCTACACAGCGCTTTATTATCGTGAACAAATGAGTTGTGCTATTTTCTGTATTGCTGGAACCCCATTATTTCAGCAGTGTGCTTATATGACATGCCAATAAGAATGTATGAAGATCTTCAATTAAATGTCACTCAATCCCTCGCATGGACTTCTCTTTCTGCCCTGTGTGCATCCCTGTGTGGGGACACTTGTGTCCCATACGGCAGTGAGCCAGACTGAAATGCCCTGATTGACGTCTGACTCCGAGCATCCGTTCCACCTCTCGCTTAGCGGAGCCTGTGCCAAGAGGATTAAAAATGGAGTCCTCTAGGGCCACGCCATGCCATCTGGACAGGGTTGATCTGGGAGCAGGGTTGTCAGCCAGGACTGCTGAGTGTATAAAATACTGCACAACTACATTCAAATACAGCTTTCAGCTTTTCAGAAGCATATTTTTAAAAAGGGTCATTATCACACAATTCAGAGCTCCTTTTTTCGACACTGCTTTCGCTTTATAATGCTCCCTCTGAGTAGTGGAGATGGACTACTTGTAAACATTTGATTTTTCACTTTAAGCTGACTATTGGATTTTTGCTGTCTGCTGTCATATTAGAAGACAAAGAAAATGGGATGATTGGCAAACTGGAGTAAATGGAGGAGTCAGAGTAAAATTCCACCATGATTTCACATTTATTTCTTATCTTTAGATACAGTGGTTTCCTGCTGTCAAGCACTCCACTCTTAATTCGCCTTTTCATGGCCATCAGTCCTTAAATTTAAACTACATAAAAGAGACAAAGAGGCTGACTGTTGAAAATGTGTAAATTCTCAACAATCTCTTCTCTACTGAAATCAAAGGCGAGGGCTTCAGTGTCATTTTAAGTAAAGCAAAAGAAAGGGATTTTTGTTTTACTGTGAGCCCTGTCCATCTTTGAGACAGTCAAAATGAAATATAGAGAGGACTAAATGCTAATGCCTCAATAACCTTTTCCATAGACTGATGTGTGCCACCTTTGATTCCCCCGCCATATCAAGGTGTAATTTTAAAGGTTAAAGCTGGTGGTTGCTCTTCAATATATGAGGGAGAGGCAAGATGACATCTGTGTTCCCATGTTCCAAATAAGGCGAGTAGCAGTGCATTAAATCATGCCAAACATAAAATGAGGGAATTTAGGTCACCGTCAGCGACAACTGCCAGACTTCAGAGAAACCCTTAAAGTTTTGATGTTTAGATGATGTAATTCTTTCTCTGTGGTGATGTCTGCTGGGAATAGAAGGGGGCTGTTCGGTTTCTTTATTAGCTCTTTCTCTTTGAGAGGTTATGGGTATTAGCAGGAACCAGCTGATGCCTCCACTTCCAACTAGATTCCCCTGTTCCCCAGTGCAACCCAGACCATTTCCCTCACCCATGTGCTTTATCGACTCATTCATAGACAGCACACACGTACAGCAAAGAAACGTTTCATAACCCCAACAATATACCCCAACACCTACATATTTATATTACTGCACCCTGGAATCACAATTGTGCTCTGAATCTCATTTCAATCGTAATAATTACTCCAACCCAAAAACCTAACATGACCATGAACTAGTCCTCAGGTTACATCTATATTCTAAATGCTTAGAGCCCCATAGATATGAATAAGAGAGTATTTAAATAGAATATTCAGTTCATATAAATACAGCCTCAACTCATCCTAAATTAACTGTGACATTCCTGTTGACCCCGAGACTCACGTTTACAGAGATTTAATGGCATTTCCTGTATGTTGACAGATTTTTTAAAATTGAAATTATCTTAAAAATCAACCCCTTAACCTGAGAACAAAATTCACCATTAACAACTGAAATTGTAGCCTCAGACATCACCAAGGATCATTTTCCTAGAATGTGTCTCACATATATAGAAATAAATGAACACACTCATACACCATCTCCCCACTATCACACTACCATTTAAGTCTAGCTGAAACTAAAATGGTTTCTTCGACACTTCGATATATATGCTCTGTAAATGACATGCCTCATGGCGTCCCTTTAAGGACAAAAACTGAAATGAAATTGGTACCCAAAAGCGACAAATTCATTTTTTTATTCTTTATTGTTTTTGGTCTGAAGGAGGCACTCTCCATGCTTATCTGCCAGTAGGGCAGCCACTGGGTTTCTACCTACATAGACAAATAACCAATTTGCATAAACAGTGGCCAATCAAAAGATTTTATTTTAAATTATATTAGCATAAAGCAGCAATTCTCAATTGCCTATTGTGGTGTGACGGTAACACAAACAGCCAGCTGTTCAACAGCCAATGACATGGAAACACAAGACGTGTCAAAAACATTAGCGGTTGTGCTGCAATGTGTCTATTTTGTCAACAAGCATGAAAACATAAAATGTCTAACAACTTGGCTAGCAGAACCTGATAGTAAATTAAATGTCCCCCGCGGTAAAAATGCACTTGTTAAAGTCATTAGACAGGCTACACAGCTCGTAGGTAGTCAACTGTGGCAGCTTAAGCTGCTTTAAAACTTGCTGGCAAAATTCCAGTTTCAGCACCCAACACCCACAACCTCCCACAGAATATTTAGTGCACTTTTTTTCTGGAAAAAGAAAAAAGTACAAAGAGCGAAAAGTTCTCTAATTTCAGCTGGACCTTAAAGGATCCGCAAGCACATGAGCTCTGGACAAAAGAAGTGCCGCCAAGTGTCTCTCTGATTAAAATATCCCCGGTGACCACAGCACACACCACTGGCTGTGTGTGTGTGTGTGTGTGTGTGTGTGTGTGTGTGTGTGTGTGCCACTGGCAGTTTTGGGGGTGGGGTGCCTTGCCAGTTGGGCTTTAATCTGCTTGATGATGAAGATCCCCAATGCTCAGGGGACCTGACAAGGTGGCGGGGGGGGAGGGGGGGTTGCGCTACAGCCTTACGCCAATGCAATCACGACGACTGTGGCTCTCTACTGAGCCAGCAGCGCTCACAAACCTCTCTCACATGCTCTCTTCCTCACTCTCTCTCTCTTCACACACACTTCCTCTTCTTACCCTCTGATGCATGCACACACACAAGCTTCTTTCTCTCACTTCACCGCTCGCTCCCTCGCTCCCTCGTTCTCAGTCGTCATTCTGTAGCTGCACGGACACGTTCCCGTGTATTCTCCAGCAATCCTGAAGCTGTTGTCTCTGTTAACTCGCGCAGCGCATACACTCGCAAGCATCCGTTCTGTTCCAGCGTGGGCTCAAACTGTACACAGCGAGCAGGATAATGAAAGAAAGGCATCAAAGAGGGTGAGAGAGGGAATTAACAGGAGTAAAAGCAGCAAAGGAGAGAGTCTGCTCTTGCTAAGAGGTGGGAGGACAGTTTGATTCAGTGAATATTTGGATTAAACTGGCTTCGTCTCTGCTCTTAAGTGTCCCACTGGAGGTAAGTCTATCTTCTCTTTCTGCCTGTAGCCACCTCGCATGTACTCAAGTTTTCACCTTTAAGGAATTTAAACTGATTTTCAGCAACTCCACCGTTACCTGGTTTGTGCAGTTAATGGACATTTTATGGTTTGTTGACAGAGCTTCAGATAGCAGAAGGTGTTTTGTTCGATTATGTTATTGGTATCGTTCCCTAAGCAAACACAGCTGAGACACTTCTTTCTAACAGCTGGTTAAGTGTGATGAAATGTGCTTCAGATGTGCCCTTGACAATGTTTCAACCAAAGGAGTTGCTGTTCAAGTCAGAGGACCGCAGACACTTATGCAGTTGTGTCATGGCTTGTAGAATGAAATGAGAATTCAGTAAGTGTCAATTAAAGCAGATTGGTTCACGTGTCAGGCAACTCTGTGTGCTGACCTCATTTGTAGGTCTGAGTAATTTTAATTCATCTGCATATGAAAGGCTATGTAGCTTTTCAACTCTGTGTTGGCGAGTGTTCAACGCTGATTATCACACCATGGCACGTCAAGTGGTTTTGGCAAGTTGATCTAAGCTGTGCACAAATAAGCCACCACACTTACAAACCTTTAACTACATTTCATTGCTGTTTATAATGATTATCAAGAAAAGGGGAATTACATAAATTAATAGTCTATTCTATATGGAAATGACAGCCTCAAGGACAACCATATGTTAAATGGCAGACAGTTTAGTATCCGTGTACACAGCGCTGTGCTAATAAAACTGTTTTCAGTTGAGAATAAGAGCACATGGGGTCTGATGGCTCAATCACAGGCTAGAGATTATTCCTTTTGTTTGTACACAGTGTATATGAGCAATATTATTAGTGGGTTAAGACCATTCTTGGGGTGTGGAAAGGGATTAGAGAGAACAATCTGAGAGGATATCAAAGAGGCTTGACAGAGTCTGATTTGGTGAGAAACATGGGATCACAGATGCAACCTTGCCCTCATTCCGCAGTAGCAGATGCTTATTCGGATGAGCCCGAAAGGAAATATAAGCACACAAAACACAGAAATGTACCCTTGAGCGATGCTGAGCTACATCTGCTGTGAACTTAAACATTTGATTGTTACATAAGCAGTCCCACTGCAAGTTGTTATACCATCAGCTTTGCATCTCTTCAAATCATTCAAGGCAAAATTATCTCAAGTACTATGCTGCATCGAATGCATCTAGAGTCTGAGCATCTGGCAGCCACATGGACAAAGACAGACAAAATTTAATGGCTATTGCCACTTTGAGGACTTATGAACGAATGTACATCACTATTATTGCGCCAGAAATAACGCAGATTGCTCACTTATCATTCTGAGTATGTGCGTAACAATATTTCAGTCTGACTGAAGAAATGCCCTGTGGATTCGAGCACAGGTTTTCAAAGTCAATCCCATCTTCTTTTACAGATTAGATAAAAAAATAAGCTCTTGCCTTCCACTACTTTAAGCACATCTAATGTAACTCACTTTACTGTCAGAGGCAGTGAGTCTTCTTATCAGCATTCAACCGAAAACACCTGCTTTGGAATAATCAAATTACGCTCCAAGGAGTCCACTTCCAGAGGAAAAGAGGAGCTGGACCCTTTGAGTACACAGAGGCTACTGTGCAGAAAATGAGCATTCAGGGCATGCAGCCACCAACCACTCAGGTATTATAACTGCATTAGAAGGGATAAATGAAGAGACACGCAATATACTTGTGGTATATTAAGTGATGAAAGTGACACCACTTGGCTCAGGTGCATATCGTGACACAAGAATTCACACGTTTGGAGACAAAAATTGAGGAGAAGAGAATGTTTTGTGACATATCTGTTGACTAACTTTAATAATTGGTTTGAAAATACGTTTTAACCTCGTCACATTTCTACTGGCAACTTAGTTTTTGTCGGCCACTTCTGAAATCTGTGTAGAAATGTAAACACTGATTCAGTGGTATCTGACAACAAACTCAAGGAATATATCGTGTAACATTAATCCCTGACTGTTCCCAAGAATTGTCCGTTTAAAAAAACATTGACCCTGAATTTGCAGGTGGCAGGTGCTAATTTCATTCCCTGGATGGAACGTCAGGTTTCTGTAATTTGCTTACTATAACAAATGCAGCGCACTTCGAGTGCTGCCCTTGATAGGTGAAACCTTTCCACAAGGACAGGAGGCTGCATCCTATCATACTGCATTATAGTGAATAGTGTAACATCAGATCAGCTTGTTTCACACGGACAAACACAGACTTCAATTTACACAGATTTAATCAAGTATGAATTCTTGTTTCAATGAAATTATGTGAGTGTGTGCAGTTCTTTAACTAACACATTTAATTATATCACTCTGCAATCAAGTTTGATTAGTTTTTACGATTTATGATTCATTTAACTCAAGACACCTCATCATATCACCACAGAACAGATAAGAATGCTAGAATTTCCTTTGTGATTGTGTGTGGCACACTGTATGCGACCAATGTGAATGATATCATTTTGGTTCAGTTTTAACTCATTAAGCAAATCTATCCGAAGTGTTTTAAATGTTCAGGTAGGACCAGAAGAATGGCCAAAACAAACATGCTATCAATTATATGTCACAAATACTATCAGTTCCCTTCATGGCCTGACAGCTATCTGCCACAGTAAGAGCACTCTTCATGGTGAATGTACAGTCAGCCTGCTCTTTATGTGTCTCTCTGCTCCGACTGTGTCCATGTAAATCGGATGGAAAGACTGAGTGCTTTGTGGTAAATTAAAGCTCATGTCCACTAAGCTGTCATCATATCTTCGCATCTGCTGCACTGTTTGATTAGGCTGAGCTGTTATTTATGGATGGTCCACAGCCTTTACCGTAAGCAGAACTACAGTGATCAGTCATTCGGATATGCCACCTATCACTGCGTTTTGAAGTAAGTGTCCATCAAGAGCCTTGGTCTTAAATGGAATCAATACTTGAGATTATTTGAAGTCTCCAGACTCCCTTTACCTTGGGCTCTTCAATCTCCGCCCCCACTCAATGCACTCATTTTGACATCATTCCGCTCTAAATGACGTGTGTCTGAGTGTGCATACGTGAATCTATGTGTGTGCCTGTGTGTGTGTGTGTGTGTGTGTGTGGAAGAGAGAGAGAGAGAGAGAGAGAGAGAGAGAGAGACAGAGAGAGAGAGAGAGACAGCATGAAAGTGTGTCTGTCAGTGTGCATCTCTGTAGCACCATAAGATGTAATAAGCTAACTGTCAGAAACTTGCTTGCACGGTTTAAAGCATCTGAATGCTAATCAGATAGTGGATTTGGTTGTACTGTTTGCAGTCTCAAGGCCGATCTCAGATGAAACTATTGTACTTGCTGTGTGTACATACTGTGTCAGGCAACAATTTCTCCCACAGTGAGCTAAACTCTGCAAAGACCCCTGCAGACCTCTAAGACAGGGCTCTCCCCAGCTCTCAGACAATCATCAGCAAGAGTCCTAAACATCTCAAATTAAAGTCTTGCAGTGATGGATGACTTTCAATCTCCAGGAAATATTGTGCACGCTTCTGCTCTGAATGATGGGCAACTCCTCTTCACTCCACTTAGCAATTATTTATATAGATTTGTGTGTGTTCGTTTGTCAGCTTTTTGGAAATGGTGTTTCTTCCTCTCCGTGGTAGAAATACTCCGCATAGGTAAAACTGCACAGTTTCTGCAGCCTGGTGATGCTCAGGCTTTTTCTGGAAAGCAAACAAATATATCCTTCCCTGTGGTATACACATGTTGTTTGAAGTCGTAGTGAAAATAGAAGGAAGGAAGCATGCGGTTACCTGAAGACACCATTTTATATTGAGGACACAACTGATTTGCCATATGAATGTACAAAACAGTGAGCTCAGTATGGTGTGCTGTGTGAGACAAAAGGCAGTGAAAGTTTGAATACTGATCATGACAATGGCCACAGCTGAAGTCAAGGAAAATGATAAGACGCCATTGAGCTGCTTTTCTTAGATTTTTTACAATTCCACTTAAATTCATTCCATTCAAAAATATTTTCTTTGAAGATGTTTTGAGGAAACTCTAAAGTGAGGGCAGTTTATTGTCTCTTCTTTTTTAGAGTACATTATTTATGAACTTTCTTTCATACATGTTTTACTGGAGAACAAAGTCTTAAAAGTCTAACAATAGCCTGAAGATACCCTAGGGCCTTTGCGCCTTTGAATACATTTGTGCCATCCCTTTGAGAAATCCACTACAGATTCTCAGTAAACAGTGGGCATGAACGGTTGTGGTCATAAAAATCACTGGAGGCCATGCACAGGCACACGTACAAGTGGATGATGGAGGGTGTTTCCTTGCCAATGCCTTCACTCTACTATTTATAAAGTTGTTCTCTGTTGTGTCTCCACATTTGGCAAGCACTGAATAACAGGTTTTCAGTGCTTGCCAGCATCAGAAAAGACAGGCAATTAGCTGGTTATATATGTAATCCTTTGCATTTGTGATGAAATGCTTTCGATCTGACGCACATTTAATCATCAGGATCCATCCAAACAATAAGCAGCCATCTGTGGCTGGACTTGACTCTATAACCTTAAACACAACCTCGCCGGCCCCCAATGGCAACTTGGGAAAGATTTCCTGTCACACAGGTGAATGACTATTAGTTTACTGACCCTAGAGGTAGAGGGAGATTGTAATGATTTCTAGAGAGGGTGCTGGGGGGCCTTTCATTATAGGGGCTGAGCAGCGCTGTAGCACTCCTGCAGGAAAGTGTGAGGTGGAAATAGATCTGGAATACTCCATTCTAGTGAATTGATTAAATCTTGCTGATGACTTCAATGCTATTAGCATACCATTTTTAAAGATATTGGCTTTGAGGGATCAATAAAAATCCTCCATGTTTATTTTCACTTGAATAAGGGTGTTAATCTGTGGCATCTGTGAGTTTTCCTTTGCTTATAATAAAAATGACCACTAAGATGCACAACTATTTATGGATGTTATTATGGATATCACAAACCGATTATTTTGAAATTCATCTGATTAGTTCCAAGACGTCAAAGAATGGCGAAAAATACAGAAATCACAAATTCCAAGAGACCGAGGTGACCTCCTCAAATTGCTAGTTTTTACCAACCAAAAGTCCAAAACCCAAAGGTACTCATGTTTACTGTGAATAAAAAAGCAAACTGTCACATTTGAGAATCTAGAACCAGTAAAATTCCAGGTCATTATTGCAATACAACCTGATAACGACATTGACATAGTAAGGTATGGTTAACTCAACACCATAGTGCAACTTCTTACAACGCATTAATGCCACAAATATACTTTTCTTGAGTATGTGATGTAAAACTCTTGAGTATCGAAGTAAAACTAAATAGTTGTGTTGCCCACATGTAAGAGGTCTCAAGCTGGTGAATGTAGCAACAGCCTTTCCCTTTTCCTCTTTTCAAGAATCCTCTGCAATTAATTCTGTCCTCTACTGTATGCCACATAAAATTTTCAGTTTTATTCATCCACGTCAAAACTCATCTTCATTTCATTAAAAGAAAATTTGCTCCTTAAATCACATCATTTCCCAATGCAGCAGACACCACCTTCCTGTGAAGTACCTCTCACAAAGTATAACATTTCACATTTTGCTTAACACACTTGAGCAACTTATCCTCCCTAGCACACAGACTACTTTGAATGCAACCAGCGCAGCATCAATGTTTTAGTCTACTTCCCATCTGTTCGGTAATTCTATCACAGTATCTTACACCAAATTCATGTATCATTTCAGTCTTGGATACTGCAGTGCATACTGTAGAAGGTAACCTACTCAATACAGACATTTTAAGAGGAAGGAAAACTCCATAAAATTACAGTTAGAATACAAACTGACAGAGCAAAAATGGATATAGCAAACTGCTACGTATGATTTACAATATCTGAGGGGTAATTCAAAGTCTGTGCACACCGAATGGCTCGTGTGGGTGCTGAAATTTAATTTTAAATATTTACCCATAGACCTTGCACCTTCTGGTATCTCCTCCTCTTATCGTTATCATGGCAGAGAGGAAAATTACATCATAACTTACTGAAGTAGAACACAGGCTGAGCTAGCACAGCAGCAGGCAGCACTTTGATATGGGAGGATGGGAGCTAACTGCAAAACGCAGTTGCACCTTCACATGAAATATCAGCCTGTTCATTCAAATTGTCATCATGTTCGTCGTATATACTGATGTTGTGAGTATATACTGAGGCTAGGCTGTCAGTCATGTCACCCACTGCCATGATGAAGGTTCCGCTCTGTGACCACAGCTACATTGAAGTATGTTAAACATACCAAGGAAATTTGTCTTTTTACTGATTCATTTAATAATACTGAACTATGAATTTGCAATAAACGCTATTGTTCATTTAAAAGTTGAAATGTAATACGATCTTCTTTGAGCTACGGACAGCAGAGAGCGTTTGCAGATGTAGTTAGATAGGCCAGCAGGTTTTATATGACAGGAGAGATGGAGGCTGTCTGGGACAGGCTGCAGCAAAATCTGGTGAGTTTGGCATAAAATGACAGCTCTTGGAACAACACATGTGATAATGTAAGGTAACTCCTGCCGTTAACGCTACACTGCACTGAAGAAGCAGAAATTTCAAACCAATCAAAAAAGTTTGTTGGAGCTTAACAATCCGCACTGTTACTCTGAACTGTGGTCTTAGATGAGAGCATAAGGACAAAGAAACACTTCTCCTGTGTTCATTCATGCTTATCTTCCAACAAATGCCTTAGTGGAAATGTCATAGAGGACATTGAGGAGATAGGAGGACATTGTCATCTGTTTCTTAGTTTACTATTCAGAAGAGTGCCAATTTAACATAAAATTACCCATTCACCCCCACCCCCTGCACCTAAATCATTGTGACTCTTAAGGACATCTTTTTTTGTGTACTGGGTCTTTTTACTTAACAGCTTACCATTTCAAACAGGGTTGGCCCTTATGCCTTATATAAACCATGAACCTGCGGAGTGATAAAGCATTGCACTTCTTCCATTAAATAGAATAAGAAATCATCTTGACAGACCCTAGATCTCGGCCTGGGTGAGTCTTCGTATGAGCGAGACTTCCTCAAGGTCAGCGTGATCGTAGGCTACTTTCCTCAGTGTGTGAAGTGCCTGTGATGAATAGGACGTGGTGTGAGAGGGAGAAGAAATGAGGGCCAGGGGCCGGGGGCGGGCGGTGGGGTGAAGATTCGGGGGGGTTAATGTATTGTGTTTACCTGTAAATAGAGGCCACAGTGAGTTGTGAGTTTCCAAGTTGTGACTTTAAGATTTAAGAGACAACAAGAGTCAAGTGTCTTTTTAAATGTTAATGTGAAAAGTTTAAGAGGAAGACAACGAGGCTAATCCATACCTAAAAAACAAGTCACGTGACTTACGTATGAAAAAAAAACAAATAAATTCTTATTTGTTGTGAGCTTGAATACATTTAAATAACCTTACCATTTAAGAAGCACATGAGATGAAAAAAAACTACAGACAATTACAAATATGACCTTATTTTTTTCGCCTGGAAAATTCAAATTGTTCTGAGTTGATTCAAAATTACAAGAAGGCAGCGTTACTGTGGAGGACAGAAATATGTTTGGAGTGTGCCTCAAAGAAAATAAGGAGAGAACAATATCAATCAACAATCAAATGCTTTGGATCTTTCAACACAGAGATGAAAATGTGGCAACAGCATCAAACATTCCCTCTTGCCTTGAATAAAAACTAAACTGGTAGGCATAATTGGTGCCAGGACCACAATATGGAACTGAACAGAACCAAAAAAAATGGATGGGACAAAAGGTATTACAAACCTGTTGAAGTCAATGGAGTGACACATTATTCCTGTGTTTGTTGTAGGCCATGATATGGCAATGGTAATGAATGCTGGATGTAAACTTGTGGTTGACATATAAAACCAGATGACTGTATTGTGTGGACATTTGTGTTCTTGTGTGCTTTTGTATCTGCATACTTGGGGCGTCAGCATGCAGGTGTTAGCCCAGGCAGATGATGGTGCTTGCACAGGTGCTACACCAGCTATTGTCTCCCATATCTAAAATTATCCAGTATTTATGCAGTACCAAACAACTTGTACTTAAAGAAGTGCACTGAACATTTGACACTGAATGTCACCTCCACAAGCTCCCACAGAATCAGCTAGTATTTCATGTGATGAGTATTATAGACTTGTAGTGCTTGGGCTCATAGTAATGACTGTATAAAGATACATGAAAACTCCTCAAAAGAGAAGACAAAACATCTTGGTTGTCACCTTGAGGGCTGCTGCAGTGTAGACCATAAATCCCACCCCTCCATGTCAGTTGATGGGACATGGGCCAAACTAAAATAAATAAATAAACAAACCAAAAAAAAAATCCAAGCACACAAAAGATCATTTTGGGCGGTATCAAAATATTGACAGTTAAACCTTCCCAAAATATTCCTGAGGTATATGGGTATTACCAGCTGATAAGAAATCACACTGGGGGACTTTAAGGGAGCCGTCACTCTCTGCTATACCATTTCCTGCCACAAGGTGTCTAGAGTGCACTTCAACTGTGACTTTACTTCTTATGTTACATTATTGTTTTTAACGGTCATTTGATGTCTATTTTTATGTGAAGCAATCGCTGCATGTCATTTCTTTGTTGCCAAGCACTTTGAGCTGCATTTCTTGTATGAAAGGTGCTATGAAAATAATTGCTATTGCTACTATTATTATTTTCACTCCCAGAAATTTGACAGTTTCATTCTCTGAACAACATCAGAATAGAATAGCAAATGTTTTTAACATTCAACAATGTCTATTAACAACAAATAAAGAACTTGAGTGCAACTACAGCAGGAAGCTTGAGGTAAAAAAAAAGACTAGTGCCACGACATGACATTTGTTCTCAGGCATTTGTCAACCAAACAGTACGAATTAACAACACATCATCTATGGCTAGAATCCAGTACAACTAAATTAAATTTAAAGCACAGCCTATACCTTCGAGCAGGCTTATCAAATAACAATAAATAACAAAAACGAAAATGGACATAGAAGTGTGTCCAACACACAGCAATATTACGCTATCCTTTCAGCCTATTCCAGGTTTTTCTGCCAGAAAAACAAGCATATTTCCAACTTTGCCTGCAGTGCTGAACACCCCCTCTGATCGTGACCTTGTGGCAGATGCACAAGTACTTCCGGGCCACCCTCGACATCAGTGGAAAGCAACTGACATTTGAGTTCCACCAGATAAGAGGGATCTTTGTCTCCTTTCGAAATGCTGCCACACTGCAGCAGTTGCATATTTTGGGGGACCAATTTGCTTGCATTTGCCATCTGTTTTTTCATATTCTCCCTTCTGAGGAGAAGCTGTCACATGACAGCTCAATTATGATCGTCTTTTTTGGCAGATTACTTTTTGACAAATTACATTGTTTACTAAAATCACTTTCATAGCATCTTCAACTACACAGACAGTGGTGCAGGACAAATACTCTTAAGGCACTTATTATGTATATGCACACATTGTGCAGTGGGATTTTTTTCATGACAGTAATGATACAGACATTGTTGCAATTTTCAAACACAAGGGGGTAACCATATAAACGTATTATGACCCAACCCTAGTTCATACTAAACTTGCAAAGGTTCAGTTTTACTTCTCTTCGTCTGAGAAGAACAGTGAGTCAGTGGAAGCAAAATTCAAGGAAAACCCCCAAAGGCTTGCGGCTCTGTATTTGACAGCTGTGACCTAGCCTGCTGAGTTCTGCTGATGAGCAAGGGTCCTCTGACTTCACTGTGAAGAGCATAAACAACAATGTACTGTTGTGCAAGCCATGCCTCCACCAGCCCCATCTCTGATTGTCTGACAGATGTATCATCTTTCTTATATAGAGCCATAAATCTCTCAGTGTTATGTTTTGGGAAACATCTTAACTTTAAATTGGATAAGTTTTGATTCAATAACCTGCAGTGACATAAGCTGCATGGTGTTATCTAAAATGTGTCAAGGGTTCATTCCTTCCCTTAATTTGCCGTATGTGTGGGAGGTCTGGACTGCTACACCTGTAGTAACCTGCAGGTCCTGAGCAGCCACTAACAAAAGTAAGATGGCCGATGGAAAAATGTGCTTTTAGATCTCCTGATCTTAGAACCAAATTCTAATTTTGGTAACAACTTAACAAACCTGCAGTACGCTACACATGCCATCACTCACTTTAGACGAATGAAAGTTTGACGAATGTGGGTGCTGCATGTCACATTGTTTTTGCACCAATAATTCAACATAATTACAATTTGTGCCACTATTAAACTTGTTCACACACACACAAATAAAAGTTGTAAACAAATAAAAGTTACATTTGCATTCAATATTTCTCACCAAAGTGTGTTTTGTACAACTTTATGGTTGAACAAAGTTGCACAAAACGAAGGTATTTCCTCCCTTATAAAACATCTGTAAAGTGATTTTTCTTAGAAGTTTGAAATGTGGATCATGACAACCACGTTTATGCATCCCCACATGTAAAAAAGAAAAAAAAAAAAATTGCTCAATAATTATACTTGTGGTCAAACAGCTGAGATGCATACGTAAAACTGTGGGTGTGCATATGCTTTTACAGTGCCTCAAAACGTTCAGCATAAGCAAAGTTATTTTTAATTCATTCAAAACCAAACTGACCAAACTGTCTCTGAAGAAAGCAATGCTTCCTGTTTAATTATGCAGAACTCTTCTGATAGTTAATGCATTCTGCCATGTGGTACATTTCGTCTTCCTCCGCACAGTACTCTCTGTACATAGATACAAAACCATACAGAGCACTGTGGTGTACAGATATTTTCAGAACAAACTAATAAGGAAAGGTTAGTGATTGTGGTGTATGTATGCAAAACTTAGTGAGGTATTTTACCTTCAGCATAATGATTTACTCGGATTGCTTCACTCATTAACCTTTCACCTCAAAGAAAAGCAATTAAAACACAGTGTATATTTTTGGGCATATGATAATTATGTAGTCAAATGGTAATGCATGTGATAGCATGACATTTGTACATTCAGATAAATTAATCATGCATGATAACCGTGTAAAAGAAAATAAAAGACACATAACAGGGACATGTGACTCATTCAAGAAACACATGGATGTGCTGTTATCACATGAGCATGAATTACATAATTAACAGTTGCTCTGGGGAAATCATGATTTGAGGCTTGAAGCTGCTGGAAAAAAACAGTGTTGTCAAATCAGACAGATGATGTCTTGCAATAGCTGCTCATCAACACGTAATCAATTTTTTCCTCAGTTCAGAATCCACTCATGTACACTTACACAGCAGACTGTTACTGAGATGGAACGGTCCATTATACTTTATCTACTTTCCAGTATTTCATGGAGGGGTTCTAATAGCATACCAAAATACTATCCTTGTACATGTTGGTGCGTATTATCAATACTCGATTCCACAGTGAATCCAACTTAATGTGATTAAAATCCTAGATTATGAACATAATTAACATTAAAGATTACCTGTTATTAAACATTGCACTCAGGGAGATGGGGGTTGATGTTAGAGTAATGCAACTGGTATTACCTGAAACAAGAAGGTGAAAAGGATTTTTCCCTGTTTCATGACTATCAGATTACCTTTGCATATTTTCCCGCCTACAATAAAGGACGGCTTAAAAAAAAAACCCTTTATAGAAAAGGTCTTAAATTCATTTCAGCTCATAGACTTATGGATAAACAACTTCTATTTTCTGGGGAAGATTTTCCTCTTTTAAGGAATTCACATGAACCTGCTCCAGTTTAAATACATGGCAAAAGCTTTTCAAAGTTTACTTGCTAACTGGAACTGAATAATGTACGCAGAGGAGAAAAAAATGCAGAATGTGAAGTTATTCATAAGCCTTTTACAGCCATTGTCAGCATTAGACTCCATCTATTCAATATTTCAATACAGCTTGAAAAGAATAAAGTACAAATGGAGAGAGAGCGAGCGAGAAGTTCTTCCCTGTGGGACTTTCAGGGCCAGTGTTGTTGCCACACAGACCAAAGATATTGCATACTATCTGATATACAGAATAATCCTCTCTAAAACTCAGCCAGTACAGTGTGTGAGAGGTGTTTCCATTTTTAAAATATAATTAAGGCATTTCTGCAAACATTTTGCAATCTCAAATTCATCAATCAATATGTTTGACTGTTAAATACAGGTGTTTCTGCTGTCTGACACATCTGCAATTATTTTCTAACTAGCGGCTGTCACCTTTTCTCAACTTCACTATGCAACAAACACACACAGGCAACAAATACAGCTTTTAACACTTAGGAAATAAAGCTGCACAGACAGAACACCAGACAAAGGAAACAGCTGCTTTGAAAAGCAGACAAAACATTAGCTCCTGTAGTCTTTGCTTTTCCACTTGGTGGACGGGACAAATAGTTTCCATTCTGCTCCCATCAGTGTGAGTCATGAAACCCCAGTCCACCGTCCTCAAACCCTCTTCTCCCCAATTTTGTATGCTATACCATTATGCACCATTGACCCAGTGAGACAGAGCCATTGCAGAAAAGACTAATTCTTAATCTAGGATATTGCTTTCTCATTATTCTCTCTCCCTCTGGCCTATTGCGTGATAACTGTGTGATTAAGGCAGTTATGTCACTTGAGAGCCTGAAAGAGCCCACCTTTTAATATTACCTGGCTGACTGATTATACCAGCACTGCTTGAGGCTAATAATGTTGAACTGTGATGCTTGATTACGAATGCTGATGGGCCCTTTGTGACAAAGTAGCCTTCACAACTCCCAAATATTAATCAATAAACAATGGAAATTAATTTTCCCAAACACCACCAACTGGATCTGACTGCCAATTCATTTTTAATTGTGAGTACTCAGACTAACTCTGCCAATTTACCTTATTTGTTTAATTCCAAAGTAGGCGATGTAGGTAGCAAGAGACATCATAGCAACTGCCTTTCAACACTGCAACTTACATATTGTGAATTTTGTCTGCACTGAAAACTGGAGTGAGTACAGAAAAAGCAGTCGTCCACTTCAGTCAAATAAAGAGACTGTCACACCTTCAAGAATGCTTTGATTAAGCACTTTGGGAATACTGCTCGTGTCACTTTAATTAAGTGCCGAAAAACACTGGTGCTTAAGAAGCTTTCTGAATGCTGTTGAGGTCAGGCCACTCCACTTTAATATTGAAGCTCAGTTGAGGGTCCTTTAGATTGTCTGTGATTTGAGATGGGGGCTTGACAGCTGGAAAAAGGACTCTCAGGAAGGGGAAGGCAGTCAAACTGTGTTCTGAGATGGAAAACTCTCAAAGGGATAGGTTACCAGACAATAAATACAACTGCTGTAGCTTGTTATTTATCTGAAACTGAGAACGTATTTTATAAGCATCAGATTTATGGGCAGTATGTCACAGTACACTGAAAAAAAAAAAAAGCAAAACAAAAACAATACTTCCCTTTTAATTGAAAGCGCATCACCCCTGATCATTCTAATGGTCTCTGTCAGCTTCGTGCATCACATTGTTTTCAGTAATCAGAGCCAGATGACAGCAGGCAGTGGAAGTGGCAAATAAATGAGATCACAACCGTTTCAAAACGATAATCCCATAGAACATCCACCTCAAAGTCACTGACTCTCAAAGTGGTGCCTCTCCTGTTTGCACAAAAGGTATCACAGGTTAAAGTGGACCTTTTTTGCAGCCACTTATCTGAAAGTAATATCACCCAGCAATACTGAGTGCATTGCTGCAAACATCAATAGCTTGCAATGCGGATTGCTAAAGGGGAGGAAGATGAGATTCCATGAGGCGTATCATTTATATCACGTAACTGTGGTCACTGAGGACTGCCTAAGGCAAAGTCCTGAGCACATTCTCTTCTCTCTGTTCTTTTGATCTGCATTAATTAATTAGATAATTATTTCTCTAAATTTCCAGTGTGCACAACGTGCATAATGGCCCATTACTTTTGACATTATATGATCGGACCACTGACTTTACAACACTTTCAACGTCAATGAAATGCTTTGAGGAAACATTTACTGCTTTGTTTTGTCAGTCCTCTTACATTAACACTGCACACTGTTCTACTCTTCATTCAGTCTCATAGGCGTATACAGTCATGCACACTGTTCACAGATACACATGTTGATGAACATGACCATTAGGGTAGCGCGCGCACACACACACACACACACAGAAAACACGGAGATACATTAGCATAACCAACATGATGATCATAGCTATACATCAGTGCGTTCCAGCCCTAATGCCTTTTGAGTTTATCTTTGCCCTGATAATGAGGCTCAGCTTAATGTGACTCTGTGTGCCTAATAACCCATAACACCATGAAAAAAATATTTGTTTTTGTCTCTCTTTCTAGTTTTATTTTGCAGCACGGTTGAGCAGAAAATGGACAACATGTAGGAGAAAATGGAGGAGACATTAGAAGCAAGGTTGAAATTGAGCAAGTTGAGGAGGAGTTGAGGTTGACTGGAGGCCACAGCATGGTAACCTGTCTGAGGTTACTTCCACCCCTCCCCCCTTGACAGAGACTGGAGACCAGAGAGTTCAACTGCATCATTTTAGGTTCACCGACTTGGCAAAATCTAGCGTTTAATGAAATTAGGTCCAGAGTGCTTCGTCTGGAGGTTTCATTTCAAGGACATAACTGCAATAAAGGAGAAATCAGCTCGGATGATATTTTTGTTTAAGCTTCAACCTCAGATTTTGCATTTAATTTTCCATATTAAAAATAGAAGATGCTCTGTCTGTTGTACACTTTTCTGCATTCAGATGAGACATAACTCAAATGAGTAAACAGGATAGAAAGAAGTTGGACAAATCAATGTAAATCAGATTTGTCCTCTTCAACTCCAAGTACCATTGCCTAAAGAAGAGTATTCTGAAAGCACTTTTACACTACATATGTTTTAGCAGTGCTTTTTATGTGTTCATGGCTCAGAAAAAGCTAAGCTCTGGCTTAAAATCAATTTTTCTGTCGGCATCGATTCAGCACAAGTGGGTGACTCAGCTCTGTCTTATGTATGTTACTTCAAACAGCTTCACCTGTTTTTCTATTTGTACTCAGCTTTTTCCTCCACTATAACTGCTAAACGTGAGATCGTTAGACAACACGAAGTGCACGGTTCCACAGTGACAGCTGTCCAGTTGACCCAAACAAACAGATCTGAATCAATGTCAACAATTATGTGTGGTAAGGGTGATTCTGTTAGCAGATTCTGTTAGTTTCCTGTTATTATTGAAACAAATTATTCATTTCCCTTGGTAGAAGCTTCCAGCTGGACAAATAAGTGGACAGATTTTCTGATAATGTGACAGCCAAATAAGACAACAGAAGAGGTGAAAAAAAATAGATTAATAGGAGCAGATTGCAAAAAAAATACAAGCAAAGGGGACTATGGCAGATGCACAATGGACAGCACACTTATAAAGTAAAATCAATTTATCAGGCTCCTGGCAAGTTTCAAACATGGAGCCCTATCAAGGGTTAGCTCTGATTTTAGCCTTGCTCTTACACTAGTGGCAATGCAAAACTCTGAGCACTCTTGCAGGAGGGACTTATTCTTCCAAAGGTAAGCTACCCTCAAATAGTTAAGCTACCTTCCAACTATGAAATCCTAACTCAGCTATTATTTCTGTGATTTAGAGAGATGTAAAGGAAATAGTGTGGTGTAAAATCTTAACCCATCGTTGATATGGCTTCCTTATTATTGAGACTAATAGCAACTGCTCAGTCATCTTTGGAAATCAGTAACTGAAATGCTGGACCTCTCACCGAGTACCCAGTGGTGTAGATTACAGAAAAGGTCTGACATGATGAATCCAGTACACCAAAAAGAACAATGAATACAGAACTAGTTTACAGTAGGGCTTCACAACTATGGCAAAAATCATGATCGTGATGATTTTCATCAACATTGAGATCATGATTATTTAACATGATTACTTATTGACTTTGGAAACATGCATTTATTTTTTAAAACATGCATTTTAACAGTGGACTGCCATCAAATTTAAATACAGTTCAACTGAAAAACAAATAAATAAAATGTAGTATGTACATCTGATTCTTCTCTTAACTCATTCTCTAACTCATGAACGTGCTCGGCAACCAGCAACACACTGTTGTCAGCTCTGGGCACGTTACACACACAGTCATCGCTGTAGAGAGCCATACATACGCTGCAAGCTGTCATATGCTTAGGCTCTCTTTCTGACTTCTTTGTAAGAGATTTGGGGACTGTCACAGTGTGAAACAACCATCCCTGCCTGCTCTCCCAGCTTAAGCCACCTGTGTATGGGTGTGTGTGTACGTGTGCTTGCCGTGCGCCATGTGTTATCTTCCTGTCTAACATCTGAATTAGTTTAACCTTTCTTGTTGACCAAAGGCCTTCTTTCCGTCATCTTGGCTAGAGCTGAACTAAACATGCCACAGCCTGGCTGAGAGTGAATTTGGGCTTTTAGGGAGGGGCGACGGCACACCACTGTAAAGGAAGGGGTGCGAAGGATTTATGACACAAGACAAAACAAGAGCATCATTGTGAAACAGAAAGCGGCACAATAATTGAGCCATCACCCGTTTACACTGTCAATCACATTAGTATTTCTTTAGGGGGAAAAAAAGAAAAGAGTGGACTCTTTGGTTTCACCAGCATAGTCGATTCACACAATTAAATGTCAATGATATTTCCTGTGAATAACACAGTTTACTGTATGAATTTGACATTGTACACTGCAGATCGCACTGATGTGATCTTGAGTTTACCCATCACATTAAAATCCATTTACAAGCTTTTATTGTCTCTACATCAGACTTCATTTGGACTGTTGTTTATCGATGTACCAAACGTGGAAAACGAGCAGGATTGGAGCAGTTTACTGACACTCAGGACAACAGGAGGAGAGTGTATTTAGAATCCTACCATTAACAATCAGAGATGTGGTTAATGGTGTATGATGATGCTAACATTTTACCGTGTGGTGTCCTCATCCCAGTGCGTTAGCCTGTATATTAACCACCACAAAAGTTGTTTAAGTGCACAATAACATTCTTAGCACACCTAATATCTATTATCGTTATCTGCAAAGACATTCTCATCAAACGTAGGTAGACGAGTGTGAAATGTAACTAACCTGAAGCAATGTATTCCTTATTTTTGGCTCTCTGGATTGCACTGTTCCTGACACCTATTTCCTTTGACTCAGATTCAAAATGAAAGGGAAACTCTGCTCAAAGGGTAAGGGGGGAGCGTGGGGGGGGCAAGTGAAAATTAGTACAAAGGACTTGTTGTCACTTACGGAATAACAAAACCGCTGTAACACAGAGATCTTCAGTTGATTTCATTTGATTCCTCGCAGACACAAATTTGTTGTGCTGACATTCTGACACTCTGGCCAAGGGAAATATCGATTTGCAGACTCGAGGGGCATTTGTTTAAGTAGCCACAGTGTAACCTCCACACAATCTATCAAAATTTTGAGAGCAGAAAATGTATCTCTTTCTCAATCACATTATTAGAGCAAGACGAGCAAAGCTGCATATTTCAGACTGATACTGGCCCATTATTGTTCATCACCGGTCATGTCATCCTGCTCAGATCCGCCAAACTATATTAAAATTGCCCGTTAAACCTACACACTGTGTTCTCATTGTACTGGCCTGTGACATTTATTTTCATTAAAGACTCATAAATGTATGCAAAAAGTTTTTTTTTCTTTCTTTTAATGTACTCCTGCCTGCTGTTTCTGCTTTGCTTGTATTAATAAGTGTCACATAGTGAGAGCAACAGGAGCTCTCAAACAACCATGTTATTTGAAAGTTAAGCACAATTATCGGAAAACCCAGAGTTGGAAGAGAGACTGAAATGGAATGGAGTGAAATGTCTGTTACGCCGGTTCAATATATCATATATGTGCATGAATGTATAACTACGATATGTAAAGTAGATAAGTTGGGTAAGCAAGTAAGACCTACTGGTTGTTTACAATAGTGTCACCAGTCATTTTAACTTTGATTTTGCTTTTGATCACCTCACAGCCATTAACCTGACCTTAACCTTGCTCTGAGGAGCACAATGAACTATTCCTCCTAGTCAGTCATGTCCTGGAAGACAGACGGAAGAAGTTCCAGTCAAATATCTGTGTTTATGGAACCTATTTCCCCATGTTTTTGTGTCTAAGTGACTAATGGGGACAATTTGTCAAATTGGTCCAATATTGAGCTGGGATGCTCCAGCCAGCAGCCACAAAATGGGCTGCAATGAAATTCTTCCGGGGGTTAACGTACCATCAATGTATGTCCACTAAAAGTGCTTGTTTTTTACCACACACAGGCCCAGATTGTTATTCTAAGTGTCTTACAACGAACAGGATCCCTTCAGAGATACTTTTTTGTTAAAGAGCAATATCCTATTTTGTTTAAAAGCCACTATATCGCACTCGACAAAGCCACCAGACTGCATTGGTTATTCTATCATCATAAAAGACACCTTAGTCAAACTCAACAGAAACAAAACAAAACTCACCAAAACCATCCTGGATGTTACAACAATCACTGCCAACTCTGGGCTGCTTGAAATAAACCCCTTCATTCACAGAATCAGGTGCAAGAGGGGGCATGTGAGAGGGCCAGAGAGCTGTCTTGCAGTTGGTGGTCAGAGCTTGCTTGTCTGCCTTGGCTAGCTTAACTTTTAGCTCATCCTTCGTCTCCACAAAGTGTTTTCTCAATGTGTTTAGTCGCAGTAGCTGTACACGGCACAATGTAATCGGGTTTGAGGTACAGAACTAGCTCTTTGACTTACATGTTGTAACATGATGCATCACCAGGAAAGGTGTGCAACATAACATCCTGATGACTGAGTGACGTTAAGACAGCTTGTATACCAATCAGTTTCATGCTCTTCCTTAATGACACTAATCCAGTCTCTGCAAACCTTTGGGTTATGAGGTCACAGTCCTGTGTCTTTCCCTATGCTGCAGGCGTCAGGTTGTCCACAACAGAAAATGTAACTTTTGATCCATGCAACACCCATCCATAGTTTAGTCCTATGTTACACAGGGTGATTAAGAGACACATTGAATCTACGTACACACTGATTACTGGTTCTGTATAATAAATCTAAATGGTAATGTGCTGCTCCCTGTGCCAGGATTATATTGGACTCCCTGCAGTTACTCTATTTCTTTGTCATTATTTGCTGCAACACATGTAGTCCAACAATAGCAATACCTGTGGAGTTTGATTACTGTGAATCTGTCAAAATATGGACAGACTCAAACAGTCAGAGCTTATCACAGTTTACCTGTATTTGCATGTGTTTTTTCTGGTTTCTGGTCTTTGGCACATCATTTCCATTACTCTTTGCAGTCGCAACATTCATTATAATCAATATTTATTGGAAAACACTCTCTGAAGTCCTGTATTTCATTATTAAACATACAACTATGTAACCTGCAAACTATTGTTTTGTATGTGCTTCCAGGAGTGTGCTTTTGTACACATATACATTATCAAAGAAAACAGATAACTGATAACAGAAAAAAAAAAAAAGTCTGAAATACGTGAGTGGGGGAAAAAAAAAGTGTTTTCTACCTACAAAATTAAGCACATTCAGCTGAGTTTAATTTTGAGTGGATGGGAAATTCTGTGGTGCAATAATTGTGATCTCCTTATCTTCCTTTTGATGTTCATCCATTTGATGTAGACTACTGAGCCCATTTGAGGCATTAAATAATTAAGCAGACCTTTCTCAGAGTTAAAATTTTCTCATTATTTATTCTAAATGCTTATTGGACTACAGCAGATGTGCTCTCAAACAAATTATCATCAGAAATTATTAAAATGTTTGTAATAACCCAGTTCTCTTCCCAAAGGAAAGCTCAACATTGGTACGCCAATATAGATTATTGGAATACTGTCAAATGCTGACAAAACCTAAATCAATACATTTGCTTAAAGAAAGGTTGAGAGACATTTATTCAATCGATTAATTCACTGTTTCTACAGGTTGCTTCGATACTTAACATAATAATGTTGCTATAGTAATGTTCAAAATCTCAGGCGTAGAAAATTGAACCTCTACATGATCATGCTGTGTCTATTGAAGGGCAAAGAGGGACATTGTATTAGGTTTACGTGCTTTATGTGTTTTATGTCTTTATGCACACTCAAAAATCAATGATGCCAATTCTACTTATCTGTCATGGACAGTGGCAGAGAATGAAATTAGCTGAACATGATGTTTTTCAGTAATTCATCTTTAAAAAATATGTAGCATCAGAACACTGACGTCAGAAAATCAAGTTTTATAACTCAAATTATGACATGATATTGATGTGCATCTGAGACGAGACTCCATCCAGCATCCTTCTTTTCTGTCTCTGAATAATGTGGAGTTTCTCAGGCTTTGGCTAAAGGCAATTGCCAATTCACCTCTAAGTGTGTTATGCTATTTCTGCGGTGCAACTGTGTCCTGTCATTAGTAATTGTGTTTTCAAGAAAATTCCATTTACACCCTTGTTACCTGCTACTACATAACCCACTTACCCTCAAGTCACATTCACACTCTCAAACATCCCCATAGTCTGGCAAGTCTAAAATATCTGTTTTCATTTTTGTTTAATAAAAAATTGCTGTCTAACATTCACTTACTTTGAGTTTGTCACAGTCGTCTTACATGTATTTTCTTGTAATATCCTTGTAGTGATCCTTGTTCCATCTACTTCTGAATTATGTTGTTCTGAGTTGCCACTAAATGCCCAAATGTTATTAAACATTAAATACACCTTCACATTACAAAAACACACACAGACAGCCCAGTTTCTCAGCAGAGATGGTAAAATGTATAATTAGCTTCAATTGAGAGAGCCCTCTTGCATTCATCAGTCTGCTATCAGGTAACTCTACCAGCACTGATAGTACCCACTGAGTTGTCATGACTTAGGTCTTTGAGTCTTGTCTTTGTTTTGAAGGAAAATGTCAAGATATTTTGAAAGCTGTCCTATTCAAACCGCCTTGTAGAGATGAAAAAGATTTTAATTTCACAACATTACAAAATGTACCAACAAGTCTCAACTCCCACAAAGGGTTTTATTCTGGCGCATACTGTCCAACTTCTTCTTCTTCTTCCATTAGTGTCTTAAGTAAACAGAATTGAGTGTGTAAAATTCAGCAAAAAAAATAGGTTCCAACTGGCAGGTAACACACGCAGAAGAAAATTGATAATTCTTCATAAACCATGCACTGTGGAGGTGGCTGGAATTCATTTTGAAAATCCCACCTGAAAGCCACCTTGTTAACAAGAGAGCTAAAATCCACTGTCTCATTTAAACATTCAACATCTTAAATCAGCACTGGGTAAAACGTTTGAAATTATTATGGATTTCTTTACACAAAAAGTTTAAACCTTGTATTTATCTGATAATTTTTTGTTGCAGGTTCAGCCTTCGTTGAAGAGTCTAGCTTTCTTTTTTGTGAGGCTGAACTCTGAATACACTGCAGCACTTGCTGTACATTGAGGCACAGTTCTTGACACAATATTTGTACAAACAGAAAAGGTGTCTTGGAAGCTCACCTGGTAGAGTGTGCCTCCCATGTATTGAGGTTGAGTCCTCAGCAGCGGTCCAGTTCAATTTCAACCCAAGGCCCGTTACTGTGTATCTCTCCCCCTCTCCCATTTCCTGTCTATCTCTAACAGCTTTTGTAGCAAAAATAACGGCTGAAAAAATGATGCCCATATCACCCACCACTTTTTCCACGTTTCAGGTTAACCCTATGATGTAGGCTCATGAGGCACATGAGTTTCACTCCAGATAAATGCTGCCTAGCTTTAAGAGACAGTGAAGAAATGAATGATGGAGGATGTAGATATTCCCCAGCCTTCACTCCTCTAATGAATAGGAGATGATAAAAAAGGCCACAGCAGGCGTCCCTGACCACAATGATGGACTACAATTGAGTGGCAATGCCAAAGTAGCAACGTGCAAAGGAAGATTATTGGTATCAGACCACCAACACGTGGGTTTAAAGTTACACGAGGACAGGCACGTTCAACTCCTGCGCTATAGATGTATTTACAGTGCTGGGGAAGACCGGAGATAGGAGAAAGCAACTCACTAGGTGTCACTCAGGACTATATCCATGCAGGGAAAATTGATGGCAGGGGCAAGAAGGAAGGCGAGGAATGATGAAGCCTTTCACTGCCACCAATCCATATCAGTGCATCCAGGATAGCTGTGGCATCACACTGTGTGTAGACAGTGTGTAAAAGGTGCATTTCCCCTTCCCCTGTGCAACGAAAGTAACCAGGCTGACACCTTGAGTGAGAAAAACTAAGCAAAGCTTCATTTAAATCCAGATGGTAAATGCACCATATCCCCCTAAGGATTACATTTTAACAGTTTCATTTAACAGGACTAGATGCTGAAACCATAATTTGTTTAGATTCAAAATTAACATCTGGATCATGGAAGAGTATGAATCCATAACTCAGCTACTGATTGCTTCTAGTAATAAGATGATTTATTTTAGTATAATATACCTCTGTTTAGTCATCCCTGTGGACTGATCCAAAGAGTCTCTCCGTGGCACAGCTGACTCTGCTCAGCACCGTAGACGCAGACAAACACTGTCAGAATTTAACTGCAAGGCTTTATTGTTGTTCAATTAGTGACATTATTTCTTTTAGAATATGTCAACATGATAAGCAGTCTTCATTCAAGATTAGGTAGAAGAGGGAGAACAGAAGGGGAAAAACACATCTCAATTCTACTGCACATGCTGTGCCAGAAGCATCATCCTGGTGGAAAAAGGGACAGTTAAAATTTGCATTTAGATTACTGTGGTAATAGAAAAACCATGGTGATGAATCTTGTTCTCAAAAAGAGACTAATGTGGTTGTATTTTGAATAAAACTGTTAAGTTAAACACTCCGGGTGTATGAAAAGATGTGTAATGGAATAGTCATAATCAATCCATCAATCCAACAATAACAGCTAATCCATAGTTATTAACACAGAAAACATAAACAAAAACAAAAAAGGGTTCAGCAACATTACTGTACACACGGTGCGTACTGTACAGTTACTGTTAGGAGGTATGTTATGTCCTCACATAAACAGGTCGTCACTGTCATTGCTAGATAACCTCGTCGTCTGAAGTGTGCTCTGCTTTCCGTAAAGTTTAAGCTTCATCGTGTATGATTCTTCAAACAGTAATAACAATGTCTGAATATAACAACAGGAAATATGAATAATTATTTCTGCTATTTTCACTCTACAAATTATCTCCACACAAGAAAAAAAACACTGTATTTGGATCACATTACTTTACTGTATTTCAGTCAGGCAGTAGCCACACACCACGTCGGGTGATGATTTTCATGAGCAACACATTGTCAATTGTGCATACCGAAAGTGTTTCATTTGTTTTCAGTTCTCCCCTGTCCTCCAATCACACAATTGACAGCTCCACAGCATTAGAGCCAGTTAATTAAGCATCACCAAGCCTCTACACATACAGACTTTTAAGAGCTGTTTCAAATAATCAAATAATAAGGCCTTCATTGGGTGAGAATTCCCCAGGCGACTGCAGTCATTCATGTGGTGGGGAAATGTAAACAAAAGGAAGGAAACACAGCTGAATCTAAGTTGGAGAAAATGTATTCAGCATTAACTTATTCTGCACTTACTTTCCAAGTTGAGCAAGATCTTCATATTGCAGCCCGGCAAGGCAACAAGCTGGCTGTGTGTGCACAACACCCACATTACAGAGTGGTGGTGACGCAAATACAAGTGGGAGGAGTTTTTCATTTCTGTTCAGGGTCACACAGGTTAGTGCCGCGATAGAAGTCTTATAAATGGCAAACTCTGAAAAGTCTATGCTATTAGCATTCATTTGACTACAGAGGTGATGTTAGCCCTATTTAAGCTTCAGAGAATAACAATGTTCAGGAGCTTACCGTACTCAAAATGGACAATTCTATTCAACACATGCTTGCAAGACTTCTTTTTCACTTCACCTACCTCAGGAGAGAGTTTTATCACTTGGTTTGAAATGTGAGTTGTCTGTCCACGGCATCAACGTGAGGCTGTGGTTGATGTGAAGACTGTTTATTGTGTTGGGTAAAAACCATTTGATCTAAATGTTGAATATAGGATGGAATATTAAAGCATCCATGCATAATAGCCTGCATAATAACACCAAATGAGAAACAAAATAAACAGTGGGAGGTGGGGTGGGAAAAGGTGGAACTGCTCAAAATACCAGCTCCACAATTGTTGATTAGAATAGAAACTGACACCTTCAAAAAGGCCACAAAAGCAAACATGGCAGGTTCCTTTTCTGCTACCATTTAGCAGGAATTCTGGAATTGTTTAGGCCACTGCCCATTCTCTCTCTGTCTCTCTCTCTCTCTCTGTCTCTGTCTCTCTCTGTCTCTTTTCTCATATCTAATTTATTGCCATCTGCTCAGCCTGAGTGTAAATCTGAACACAGACTGACTTGCTCGCCCAAGCTTTATCTGTTAACATTTAGCAATGTCTAATTAAGCGAAAATGGGAAATGTGTTGGCTGAAAAATGCCGCGGCCGGATAATGACAGCCATAATAGTTTGGGATGTATGTCTGTCACAGTAAGTAAATGCACTTATTAGATCAGGGTAATTAGAATAAGACAACAGCTATAATAGGCAAAAGCTGTTCAGCTGTGAAAGGGGCCAACTTGCAGTACATCAATTGTTTTCAGCTGGGCAAATGACTGATAAAGGTCACAACTGGCAAAATACCTAAAATTTCTCCATTCACCATGCCAAGTGAAGGGTTGAAAAAACCTTACAAAAACTGAAAATGTTATTTTGGATAATCTGATAAAGAAAACAGTAACAATGCCAGATCCGCTCCAATATTGAACCACTACTCAGTTGGCTCAATAAAAGGCTTCAAGGTGACACTACATTCACCATCAGAAAGAACTGAGCAACAACTGATTGCTGGTATATGTGTATTACTTGTAATCTCAACAGAAATTAATAAACAAGGCTAATTTCAGGTCTGTTTATTGAATGCTTGCTGACTGAATGTTTTGCCTCTGACACATCTAAGCAAGTTTGTCTTGCAAAGTTTTCCATATGGCCTGCCAGCTAACAGCATTATCTGGTCAGCTCTCATTGATCTGTTGCCAGGAGGCACACTGGTGGCTTTGCATATTAAAATCTATTAACTATAAGTTGTGCATACTTTACATTACCACATCCCAAAAACCCTACCACAAGTTTGTTGGTGGATTTCCTTCATTCATTTCACTAAAGTAGGAAGCTTCAATGGAGCAGAGGCGAAACACTCTTTAAAAAAAAAAAAAAAAACAGTCCATGATCCATAAACCAGCGCTTTGGCCTTGTGAAAATCGTTTTTTGTGAACTAGGGCCAGCTAATGTATTCAAAGATCTTCAAGTAACAGCTTTTCTTTGTTATTCCATATCCTTCATATGTTGCCAAATCGACATTTAATGATGGACGGTTGGTGTTGTCTAAAGGAGTCCACTGAGTTTAAATAGTGATTAAAGTGAAACTTTCATAATGGAATAAATAATTCAACCAGGAAAAAGCTAAATGACACTTAACAGACCAAAGGTATCCCCTTAATGATGCTCTTGCTCCTAAATTTACCCATTCGTTAAGTTTAACCCATGACTAAACTTGAAGTACTATATTTAATGGGCTCATCCTATACCTCACAAAGTATGGGGACAACTGATGCATAAAATTCAGCAATTTAGGGGACCAGATTTACAGCGGAAGAGGGATGATGAAGGCATTTTAAAGTGGCTGTTTTCAAACTGCAGTACCTTTTGAACTTAGGGACCATTAAATGACCTTCATGGTGGTAACAGGACATTTGTGGTTCAACTGACCGTTTTGTTAAGCCTTCAATAAGAATCGTGTTGGACTGTGGGACATCAACATATGTCTGCAATATTTGCAGCAGAAAGGTAAAATCATTACATTTTGAGTGTATCACATGCAGTCACCAACAACTACTCTACTCTACTGACTGTCAAATATTGACAATATTGTTCATATTTTCCTGGAAAAAGAAAGTAAGCTACATTTACACAGCTATTAAGTCTACACTTTTGGTGGCACTAAGAAATATTTTCTTCAATGTTCTTTGCCCCACCCTTGACATGTTACTGAACTGTGAACTAGCCTTTTTGTCCTGAAGTAGCCCTGAAGTCTCACGCAATGTGTTAAATTTTGCAGAGGGGATTTTATGCCAGCATGTTATAGAATTGTTTATAATTAAATGTCTCACACTGCTGTTTTCTAGCAACATTATGAAAATATATTATGAAAAATTAATCACTGTCTTTAACAAATTGATTATATGCCTTACTAGTAATCGAACAGTTATGACAAACTCGAAGTGTTGTTTAGAGGCCACTAGTTTTTCTTTGTAGAGACCAGTGGCCCACTACACCAGCTATACATAAGATCTCTCCATGCTAAACAACACACTGAAACTAGCAGGTTTAATAATAATAAGCTGTGTCCATGACTGGGTGCATCACGGACATATAAGGTTCATTTGAACTACTGTCACAGAAAATGACATTTTCACTTCCTGTGGCCCATCAGTGAAAAGCACCAGTCTTAATGCAGTGTTTATTACAATGTTGTCTGTCATGCCCAAGCATCTTTGAACGCTTGCTACACAACAGCAAAGAGGCTAACGGCTAAAAATAGCTAACATTAATCGGCAAACAACAAGAACGTACAAAACTAGGACAAAGCATTATGATTATGTAACTGGACAAACATAATCTACATCACATGCAAAACAGAAACAGTTACATGGAGTGGTGAAACCATCAACTACAACAGGAGGTAATATAGAGGTACCCTGTTATGGGCTGATGACATTGTAACATTACAACAAACAGATATAGCCTACACTGGCAAACTGTTTGAATAGTTGTTATCTAACCCTATACATTTTCTTGCCAACACTATAATATTATGTTTGTGAAACAACCTGCAATGACAATGACAATTTTACAGGGGACTTTACACCTTTAGGGGCTAAGTATAAAATTTAAGTTTGTACTTGTTGAACTACTTCAGCTGGTGCTATTTAGAGATTACGTCCAAAGGATACTTCTGAATTTACACACAGCTGGTATAACACGCTGCTGCTGCTACTTTAATTACACATGGTTTTCTGCAACTCTACAGGTAATGTTCCTTTTCCACCTGGAAAAGAGCAGACACTCAAACATTTACTCAATGCTATCTGTTTTGTTATAATCTGACTTGCCTTCTATAACCTCCTCTGTCAATAGTTGGCATTGCCTTGAGCAGAACTGAAAGACACACTCTGTAACTGAACAATAGGGTTCAAACTTCTGCCTTAGAGTCTGTGTTTTCTTCGCTCAAACTGAAGCAATGGGGGCTATCTGAGTGTGCACTGCACACCCAGGTAAAGCAAGATTCCCCCTACAGTCAATTTGGCTTGTGGGCTTGTAGTCAAGCTGAGTGCTGACAGGTCTCCACATTCACACCTTTTATTTTAATGTACATTCATTCAGTTCAGATCACAGAGCAGCAGCAGCTCTGACTCACACAACAGGAACCAGGCATCAGTTTTGAGCTGTTCCACGTTTAGTATTACTTTATTTTTCTTTTTTTTTTGTATACATATATATATATATGTGTGTGTGTGTGTGTGTGTGTGTGTGTGTGTGTGTGTGAGATCATCCGTTGCATCTAAAAATTATAAAGTAATAATTTAGATCTTGCGCGCCTCTCTGAATTTTTTTAGACGTTTCCTTTTTAATCATAACCTTTCATTGAGAGCCATATCTGTTGCATCACAGACTTTGTTGGCAGGGGATCCAGACATGTTCACGCTGGGGAGAGCTGAGTCAGTGTGGTGCTTCTTTATTGCCTCAGGCCAGTTTTGTCTCTACAGCTAAGCCTTCCATATCTTCAGGGGGGAAAAGTTCAGTCTCTGACAGAGAGGCAACCTTCGTTCAGTAGGACATGCAGCTAATTTATTTTTCATCATCAGTGGATTATATTCAAGGTGGTATACCATCTCAGGGAGTTCATGTACTCAATGATGTGAAGGGTTCCTAAAGAGACAAAATTTAACTGGTGAAACCAATTGTCAGTCTACAACCTAGTATTATGGAAAACAATCTGAGAAGGGATAATTCAGGGTTATATCAACATCGCAAAAAGGGGCTTTTTTCCACCTGCAAGGAGTTTATTTTACAACTGAACCGGTCACAAGTTATATTTCTTTGTTTTTCAGTCATCCATCAGACAAAAGTACCGTGAACTGATGCACTTAATTTTAATCAGTGCAGCTGTAGACATAACCCAGTATCACGCCAAAGCATGGAACAGACCCAGCGAGTCCATGTTGCCATTGTCACATTTTGCCTCACCTTGGCGAAGCACTTTAACACGTTCTGTTAGACCTTAGAAGTATGCAATGTTCTGTTAGAATTTTAAAAAAAGCCTGCTGAGTCACCAAAACTACTTGGTTAAGTTATAAAATATAACTATGGTTCAACTAACTCGTCCCTTAAAACAATCAATGTTGACTATTGGTTTCACATGGGATTCAAACCCCAGCCTCCTGTTTGAAAGTCCTACACCGACTCTTTCCTCTTCATACCACATTGATCCCTTGCTCCCCTCATTTTTGACCCCTGCTGCCACTGCACCTTCATCCACATGTATAATTTTCACACCCTGGAGAATGTGTCACTGACACACTGTCCCCTATTGGTTCAGCCTGTCTGGGCTTGTTTACACTGTTCACATAAGCTGTGTTTCATTCCCACTTAACATGCACAGCTTAAGTCTTCTGACTTACACATTTAAGTACAATAATTATATATTAGGTTCTGAGGAACTGAAAGAAGAGTCCCGACAGCAGTGTTTTCAAGCAGTCAAAAGTCAAAGGGTCAAACATTTGCTGTAGCCCTAGATGCCTGGGAACTGTCTGCCTGGATGACAGCAGTTGCCTGTGCACCATTGGTGCTCCATAGCTGCCTTGGGGCAACAGGGGTGCTTCATTTCATCTCTGTAGCTGCCTGTCTTTCACTGCTCCAGAGTAAGATCAGGCATGTCTCCTGACTCTGAATATTTGTATCTGTCAAAGCTTCAGATGTCAAAGAAATGATAAAAGATAGCTGAGCACAGGATTATTGGGATATAGGAAACATGAGGAACAAGATTAGTTCAATTATTTACCAATTTTCTAACAAATATACTGCATGTATGACCATGTAAACAATGATTAGGTCTGAGTAAATTAGTAGTGTAAATGTATTTTTGAAAATAAAATTTATAACTGTTATAACTTCTCAGCTATTTGAAGTTAAAATATTGCTTTGAACAATTAGAGGGATTTGGATTTTTATTAAGAGTTTAAACACGAGTATATTCTTTTAACATAGCCCTGTTGATGCAAAATAAGCACACAATTGGTTTAGGTAAGGTTGACACTATTGTCTCTGGCAGGAAGATGTCAAAGTGAAAATATTGGAGTGATGGAGTGACAGACATTTCATACAAAAAAAGACAAGCTGACATCTGTTATACTGTGACAAATCCAACTTTGTCTTGTTTGCTTTGACTGCCAGACCCTGCTTTCTGACAGTCACTTGTCAGAGTTTCCATTATAAACAACATGTACATTCCCGAAACTAGGGATGTCCTGGTCAAGTTCTTTTTTGTCCGATCCCAAGCCCTCTAAATACTAAAGGTTCTGATTCTAAACAGTTGAGTTAACTGAAATTATTGCCCTGACATGACTTAAAAAGTTTAACTGTAAGAATGAGAGTGGAGAGTGGCAGTTCCTCCCTCACAAAAGATCTTTGGCTGTTTGATTTTGGTCTGCCATCAGGTTACTTCATCAATTATTTTGATCAGCTTTATTTTAGCTGATACTGAGCCTTTAAAATAGAGCCAGATCGGCCCCAATACAAACCCTTCAGGTGAGTTCAGGTCAGTCTGACACATTATTTTCATATACTATATTTTTTGATTATATACTAATTAGTGGTAATTAAATCTTTGCATAATATATTTTACAAAAATTAGGATACCATTTGTAACTGAACTACTTAAAATAATTGAATTCTTGAGGTTAACATCTCCAGCATTCTCCATATGAAATCACTGGCAGCACGTAAAACTGTGTTTCCAAAGCGGCTTCCCCAACACGACTAAAACCATCCGCAAAGTCTCTTTCCAGTCTTGGTTCTGCCGACAAAGCACTTTAGTAAAGTAAGCCTCAAGGCACATTTATCACAGAAATAGCCTTGGCAATGGGAGTAGTTGCCATTTGTCACTATTAAAAGAAAGTGTTTTGGCTTACTGTCTTAGTGTTCTAATGAACCCAATGAAAGACAGAGGTGTTTTTCAACAGGACAAATCAATGTTTCAAAAACCTTAGTACTGGCATTCAGTAGTCTTATTCTTTCTTTCAAACCACCAAGATTATTAATGGCTGAATCGGTTTTCCAGCAAGCAGCTAACAAAGTGTTTTGCTGATGGTCAAAACCCCTGTAATGTGCAAAATAAAATGAGGGGGTGGACAACATAAGTGAAACACAGATCAATATATAACAAAAACAAATCATCTGTAGTCTTCCTAGAGTTCTGTCCTAAAAAGAGAAGACTTCTCAGTAATACAGTCTGATGTTAACCCAAATATTTACAAAACTGCTTCTTTTTAAAGATACTGGCAGGAGTTAAAATGGGTGGGAACATTATTATAATATTGTAGATGGAACAGCATCACTGACATACTGAGGGGCAACTTGGGCTAAGTAAAAATTCATCATATTCCTGGTATGAGTGCCCACAGCATTTCATATCCACCACCAAGTTTAACAACTACCCAGACAAAATGTGAGTGGAAGGCCTCCTTTGGCTATCCCCAAACATAATGTGTGTAGGATGTAAGAAAAAGTGGGAAAGACGACTCATCAGATCATGTTAATGTTTCCATTGTTCAGGGAACCAAGTTTTGTGCTCCTTACAGTTTTGTGCACAAGCCTTGCATGCAAGCAAGACATTTTTTAAAAAAATGTGAAAATGTAAAAAGTGCAATATCTTTCTGTTTCCAGCACAGCGACATATCCACTGTGCTGCCTTGCATCTAACAGTTAAGTCACTGTATCACAGCTAGACAAGAATAAAGCCCTTGTTTTTTTGCCAAGCAAACAGAATGGCCCAAGCCAAACTGTGTCGTAAATGAGTAAATGTATGTGAGTAACTAACAAAGCCATTTTATTCACTACTCATTACTTTGGTTGTGCTATAACCTACGCATGAGATGTTCTTTGATAATTTAGCTTGACTGGCCAGCTGTGTTGTTACTCCCATTTTCATTACATTGCTTCCACCTACACTTCTCTCCTCCCACTCTTCCCCTGAAGGATTTCACTGATATTACAGTCTTCGTTGGCCTTAGCCACACAAAAACAATGTCTTCACAGTGATTTCCCTAACTGTCTAACACTATTCTCCTTCATCTCCTCAGCCTGAGTGCACATATTTTCTCATCAGTCAGGCCTGTAGTTCAATTAAGGTCACAGTTTTGATCACTGTGGTGACAGTGCTGAATCTCAACACATCTGTGAGAGGAAGATTCACATCATTAAACATAAGATATTTAAAACAATATGATCTGCCACTGGCCATTTCATGTATTATACAGAGTTTGTCATTTTTCTTTCCTTTAATCGCAGATAATAGTTGATTGCTTTGCACTTCTAATGTTATTGGATGTGTGAATGTTGACAGCCATACCCTGACAACTGAATGCACACATTCTGAATTTACCATACAACAAACGCCTCACAGTGTTGTTATTTCTTCTGGAATCACTTTACAAGAAACCCCAAAATGTGTTGTTAAAACATAGATGTAGGATGAAAAATACTGATAATTTAATGTGTTGTCATGTGTTAGGTGATTAATGTGTGGAACTGTCAACGCCTTGCTAATGAAATGACTATGATGTCTGTACAAAACTTTAAAAATCGCTCTGCAATGCATTCATCAATATTGATTCAATGCTTTTGTTACCTTCATTACATGTTTGTTTATGGCTTTAAGACACGATTCACCTTCCTATTTTTCCCCAATCATTGTGTCACACGTTACTACTCTCAGTTTCTGTTCCTGTTGTTAATGTTATTACACTGTTGGCTTGTAGCATGAATGGATGACCACTGCTGTAGAACAAAAAGGGGATCTACAAGAAGTATTTGAGGAATATTATAATATAGGAAACTTAAATGGCTGGAATACATTTTGATAGATATTCCACATTAATTTTTCAAATATTAGTTGTTAATTACATTTGGAAGGTATAAATTGCACTGCAGCAGGTAAGATCTAAGGTCAGTTCACAAAAGGCAGCTCTTTAGTGGCAACATGTGCTCATCATGACACTCTTCTCACAAAGATCCACGTCCAGGACATCTCAATACATCCTGTCTTCCAAGTCCATATCCATACACTCAACTCCAACCTACCAAAAATTCTTAAATTAAAATGTTTAAGTCAGTGACAGGGTTTATGGGAACTGATCCTATAAGATATTGAATTATCAGTAATCTTATCTACATATAACCCTGGTTGCATGACTGCTGCCCCTTTGTGCAGTTAACTGTACATGCTTTGGTTGCATGATCATTAGATGATTTCTGCATCCTTGCATAGCGTCAAATCCAGACCTATTAACTGACACCAAAGGGCGATGCCTCAATGCATGTAGAACATGCCCCCAATTTACAGATGAAGCACTTTAATTCTACATTCAGGATTATTTTCTATGTGCTTCTACTCCAAAAGTGAATCAAATCCAATTTTTAACATTTCAAAAGATTTCTTGAAAACTCCTTGATGACTAATTAATCCCCATCTGAATCATGAGTAGGCAGGTACATAACCTAATCAAAACAACTGTGCCTTCTCCATGTCTCTGAATGACACGTCCGTCCACAATGGAAAACACTGCAGTTGTTAAAAAGGAAAAGAAAGAAAATATCTCTGCCCACATATCTATCAGGAAATGAAGTATATGCAAAACAAGAACTTGATTCAGATGACTAATTTCTCCCCTCTATTCCAGAAGTCAATGCCTACATATTTGTTTGTCATGTTTATGGCAGTCTTGACGACTAATAACTTTCTGTGGGAGTCTCTTGTGGGTGGTAATCTGCACCAGCAGATCGGCTAGCCATATGGTCTTTGATTATTGAAGGTGATGTGTGAGAATGCTGTCAGCCCACTGCGTCGTGTTATCTGAAGTAGACACGTGGGTCAAGGCTCACAACCGAAGCCTGACACATGCTAATGAACTTATCTCATAAAATATGCATCAAGCCCTCCCAGGGCCGTACAGTGGCAGAGGCGTGATTTCGCAGGAATTATGGGAACAGTCATTTTCCATTATGTCAATGCTAAATGAGGAGTGACCTGCGGGAGAGGCATGTCTGACCCGTGTCAAGATAGTTCCTGCCAATTTTGCACGAAGAACTTTGCAGATCAGTTTTGACTTTTAAGATACTGTGGTGACAGAAAGAATAAATGGATCTGGGTGCACGGCATAACCTTGTTGAAGCAATCTCCCTCTGAAGCCGATGTTCCAAGTCTGTATAATTAATCAAAGACAATGATGTCAATGAGGGCTCCGGTTATGAAATTAGAGGCACGCTGTCTTCCATTACTGTACAGCTTATAAATGCATTAGGAGGAAGAGAGGAACAACAAGCCAGGTGTGGAAACCATTAGCTCCATTCTTCATTCCAACCATTTGTGGTTCCCGTGTCTTGTTTTCAGCGCAATTAAGTGTCTCGTAACAAGGCCAGAGCTGAGTGTTGATATGGTAGTCAGGATTGCAAACAAGGTGTGAACAGCAACAGCGCAATAGTTCCTTGCTCAATAATGAAAGAGGCTTAACAAATTAGGTTCGTTCTGTAATGTTTCTTTTTCTTTTATGCATTAGGCTGTGTAATGAAAGACTGAAATTACGAAATCAAGTTTTAGTGCTCTTAATTATAAAAAATGTGCTACGTGTCACAACAAGCCTGACAACAACAAATACAGGTAAATTACTTCATACCTTTTGTGGTTTTGAAAGCATATTTTGCTGATTGTTTATCTACACTCAGAGCTTTCATGGGTCACAAGGTGGAGAGTCACCTAATTACGCTAGATGGATTTTTGTAATCCTGTTTCATTTTATCATCACTAGTTGTTGTTTCTATGAAAGCACTTCCACATACACAAAGTATACAAGTTATTGAGTACCTGACTGTCCTTTCATTTGTATTCATTATTGGTGAATAAATTGCATTGGGTCACTACATTAACATGCTCCACAAATGGTCTCAAGAGATCAAATCTTGTATTGCACTTGTATTGTTATAAAAAAAAGGAACGCTATTGGATAAACAAGTGATTGAGAAGTGTTTTAAAACTGTCTGAAATATGAGCTGAAAAATATGCTTTCAAAATTCATTTTTTCATTGACTACACAAAAAAATCAGATTCAATAGGGTGGCATGACAATGCAGTTGCATGCTACATCCTGCCTATGCTTAAAGCTCATCGGTACTTCCACTGATCTATGAAGACATAAAAAAAACATATTGGTAGAAGGACTAAATTAAATATTCAAATGCATGTCTGTGAGCAGGATTATATATTAGTAATCTTCTGTATGAGTTGCTTTTTTCATAGAATGAATGGCAAATGACATGGAGCGGCAAGCAGAACGATCTCCTGTGGCCATTGGCTGTCAAATCTGTTGTGCTCCTCACAGGAGTGATGTCTGAGAGACAGCAAAGTATCTTAAAGAAATCATTGGGAGCATGCTGCTTCGCACTGACATCTCATACAGTACACGTGTCAGTTTGATACATGAACTGCCAATGCATCATGCTATAGCTTCAGACGGTTGCCTGCAACTTTTGTAAAAAGTGCACATTTTTTCATCAGCTTTCCGATTGGTTTGATTAAAATTACTAAGACAAGGTTTGTGAAGCAAAACATAAAAGCTCATCAGCACCCTCTCATTAAAGTGTCATTAAATAATACATGACTTTGAATTTCCATGGGCAATCAAGGAACTGTAGTAACACTGACAGGTCGGTGGCCTTTAACTGACAGCAAAAACAGTTTTTTCAGTCACAGTTTTCACCACAGAGGAGAGTAATCCAGCTAATTATAGGATACATCCAAGAGAACTGTCTGGCACAGAGGAAATCTATGGCCAGTGAATTAATTACAACACTTATTTTTATGATTGAGAATGCCAGTATTATCATTCACCACTGAGTAGTTAAAAACTAAAACATGGGAGGGTGGGGGCAGGGATTATGTGCCACCAAGTCACTGGTCTTGATGAGCAACAAGCCATGTGTGCTATGAGCCGGTCCTGGACAGCCTCTAATCAGAATAATAACACTGCGTCATTCATTAAGATAATGTAGCTAAGCAAACCTTTTAAACCTATGTTTTTGTTTTCTACCCTTCAGGTGATGAGCTCCATAAATCTCTGAGTGGGATCCTGACAGGCCCAGGAAAACGGTTCTTTGGGTTTGCCACACCTGGCACAGCCCCCCGCCTCACCCGTTCCCCATAACCACCTCCACAAGTTATTTCAGTGTGGCTCAACTTTCATCACTGGACTTTAACTTGGGGACCTGAACCTCACAGATCGCCAATGCTAACAAGGAACTGCCTGCTGCTGTTCCTTTGGCTTCTTGTTGACGAAGGCTCAGTCTTTTCTTTGCGTCCACCTTTACCACCACTGGAACGGAGCAGGACGGGGCGGGAGCACGGCAGGAGCTTGGTGGGCCCGATGAGGAATGGGGCAGCTGGATTTCAACGGGTCAAAAGGGGCTGGGTGTGGAACCAGTTCTTTGTACTGGAGGAGTACATGGGCTCAGACCCGCAGTACGTGGGCAAGGTAAAAGCCTTATTTTTTCTTCTTCTTTTATTTTTTAAAATGGCACAGGAGAAGTCATAAATCACATAGGAAGGAGTTTGGGAGAAATTGAATTGGTGCTAAATGGAGGGAGCAATAGAACGTGAGGGAGATAAAATTGGAGAAAAGGAATAGAGGGACAGAAAAGAGCACTAATGTAGAGTAAGTTTAAAACCACTCTGGTCTCAGGTGGGCAATATCATCAAAATACAATATCACGTGTTTATTTATTGTTGGTGCATGTACATAAGCAATGGGACAATCTATTCTTCTTTTTAGCAAAATATTTATAACATTTACTGTGCTTATAAATATATCTACCAACTGTTAGCAATTGCAATCGCAAGTTACTCATTTTCATTTTGCCCCTGGTACGAAGCCTCACCATTTTAATCTGATAATGCGAGTTGTAAACCTGTCCCTGTTTGTTAGTGTTTTGAGATATAAATGGTCTCAGGCATGGGGGGAAAATCCATACATGCTAATGGAGCTGTGCCAACATTTCTATGTTAGACAAGCCAGACACACATGACATTGAAGTGGTGAAAGAATCGATGGCATGGTAGAAATAAATTTAAATTACAGTCCCTGTAAAAGCTGTCAGAACATCATAGTTATGAGCCAGGGAAGACACTGGCAGCAATAAAAAGAGAGCAGAGAGACCCATTAGCCTTAACTGAATCCAGGCTGAGATAGTATACACACATCCACAGAGACACACTTCTTTTTGTCCCCCTCAAACCTTGGCCATCTCTGTTTTTAGTATAGGATTTTTTATTCTCTGCTGTGGCTTAAGACATTCGTAAGTAAACTCTGTGGGGTTTTAAGGCTAAAGCTGTAATTTGGCACTCCTAGCTTACATAGGATAATAGTAAGACTGACTTATCTGCCCCAGTACCGCTGCAATCAGCCCTGACAAGCCATGCTGTTTGTGGAAGTCTCTGAGGCTAAAAGCAGAGGGAGGGAGGCTGCTGTCTGCTGCACTCCTAAGTCACTTAATCCTGGACTGCTGCACTGCTTCAAAATAATTGACTGATTCTTTGCCATATGAAAAGCATTTGGAGATGAGATCCTCAGACCTTTGTCAGGACAATCTTAAGGGAAAAGCTTTTGCTTCAAAACAATTGTACATAGCGATAAAAGGATAAAAGTCAAACACATAACACCTGGAGACTGGAAGGGCAGGGTGTCAGTGACATGTCTTCCAAGTAATTATCAAGTACCATCACAAAGATCTAAAAGGGTAACAGTTTTGTTTTCAAGACACATAAATGAACTCTAATGGACCATGCAGCTTAGAGCAAGGAATGCTTGTCCTTTAATAGATCACTGCCTAATTGTGGTAAGGTATTCTCTCTAGAGCGTAAACATGATTTCCATTTAGGGGTCTGCAGAGTATTGGGACTATAGTGGCACGAGTAACTGCCGCTTCCCAATCAGTGGCACAAGTGCCCTTTGGGACCAAATGTAATTAAGTAATTATCAAAATTATTACTAGCATGCTTTCTTATGTGTAAGCACTCATTTCTTTCAGTAGCGCAGCTGAGGAGCAACTCTGCACTCTTTCCCTCAAAACCTTTCTTTGAACATTAATGAACATAAGATTTATTTATTTATTTTTACTATTATTGCATGTTTGCTTAAAACTTAATTAGCACATGGCACACCACGCCGTTTATCCTTTAACATTTGACCCTGCAGAAATATTTGAGAAACTTTTTGCAACAATATAACTTATGAGTGTGAGCATGATAACATGCTTTGTCAGGTGATGTAGTGATCCACTGTTTTGTTTATCTTGGTTTTCTCCTCCTTAAATATAGTGAGAAAAACAAACCAAAGGTTTGCAGGCAGGTTTATTGTTTTATGGGAGCTGTAATCTTGTGCTAACAATCAATAAGCATTTTACTTCTATTTAATTTGATGTACCTGTACCTGTATCTGATGTACCTACAAAACTTGGTGTAAAGAAAATGGAAAGTGTTAATTCAGACACAGCTCTACTTACCCTACATCTTTTTGAAACATGATATTTCTAAAGCATGTGAGGCAACAGGGTTGCTTTATGTGACGGCTCCATGCTTTGGAAATTCTTATTTACACATACTGGCACACAATGAGGTAACCTTTGTTTTGTATGAATCTTTTTATGCAGTAGCTGTGCTTTTGATATTAAAAGGGCAGTTAAACAGGTGTAAATATATGACTAAAAACTGACAAACCGGCTTTCGGTCCTTATTTATCTGTGGCTTCAAGGCTTTGTTAGCTGCTATTTAACTCTGAGGTCTCAGGATCAATACAAATTGTTCATCAAGCTTTTAGGTTGGTTTCTATTTTGCCTCACAGTGCAATTAAATGGACAACAGAAGACAATGTTATTCAGAGATGTGTCATTTTTCCAACGATGTGGAAACCTCACTGAAATTATGTTCCGGTTTTTACCAAAACCTGATCATGTGAGCAATAATAAAATCTATTTCAGCAGTGTTGTATTAAATGCATCACTGCAAAATGTAATTGCAAGAGCCAAATCACTACTAATTAGCACTGTCCATTAAAATTAAAATAATTCACATGACTAACAAGATGCGGTAATTTTGTCAGTTCTGACAGCATAGAGAATGGAAGACAACTAGTAAAAGAGGCAGGGTGGAGGGAGGAGAGGAGAGGGACAGCCACTGATGGTGTAGTGGAGAGTAGAGTTCCAGTGTTACGGATCAGCTAATTTCCCTATTAACTGGTGACGTTCACCTGAATGCACCAGCGGTCGCTTGTAGTGACAGCAGGTGTTTGGAAACAACATGATAACATTTTAGTTGTCCTTGTGAATGAATTAATTGTTTACTTTTTCAAAGTTTCAAAAGACGCTCATCTGAGTCTCAGACTTCACTGAACCCATTTCAACCACAGGAAGTACACAGGTACATTTGCAAGATCCATCACCTTACCACAAAAAATATCTAATACTGCTTGATACTAATCCATTTAACCACAGTGCATGACAAAGTCTTGAAGTGCCTGTCCAGTATAAACAATATAGCTAGATAAGCATTGGCATTTTCTTTGTGCTTTCAACACAGTTTTAGACATCTCAGTGCTATCCCACTTCTTCTAATATGTTGCACACAATGGACACAATTTTAAAAGTATTTCAGTCTGGTGAAATGCAACAAAACACACTTCATACTACATCTTCCAAAATGAAAATACTTCACAGTCACAACAAAAATTACTATGGTGATCTTACCAGGAGTATAGTTCTCGTCATATGGAACTCATGTGAGACGTAGGTAATTATTGTGTTGAGGAGGGAATTGTAGGGAGGGAAGGACATGCTAAAAAAAAAAAAAAAAAAAAAAGCATCCATCTTTACTTGCTGTTTGGTGCATTTCAGATTAATGAGTGCAAGCAAAGCAACATTTCTTTTCTTCTGTGACACCAGTAGAAAAATATGCCATGTCTGCTTTTCCACTTGTTTTGGTGGTATGGTATGAATACATAATAAAGGAAAGACAATAAACTTAGACTCCGGCTCTTAAAACATTTTATGCATGAGGCCTAATTTGAAGGAAAAAACAAAGAGTATGACAACATATTTACATTGATTTTACATACACAATGCTACATCTCAATATAGCTACAACTTACATTATCTACTTAATTATCCTCTTTACTCCCTGAGGCACAAATAAGGTCATGACTAGATTCGACATGGTCTTTAGAACTACTGCTAGTGCCATACTGCTAACGTTAATATGGAAGGAAACACCCTGGAGCCTTGCTCAAAGCTGTTTAGAAAAGTGTTTATTTAATTTTTCACATACAATAGAGGCACAACGTCTCAAGAGTCTCTGGGCCACTATGATTCCTCTGTGGAAAATACAACTGCTATTTAGAGTGAATCAAATTTACTTTTGAAATAGTACAATGGAGCTATACATACTACAATGTCCCTGTAGTAAGAAAAAGTAGTGCAAAGAGTGCAAATGATATTTTGAAAAAGGTTTTGTACCGTTATACCTGTTCAAGTTTATTATAAGGCTGCTATTCTGAGTGAAAACCAGTGTTGTGTAACTCCCAAATTCTAATGCTATTATCAAAAAATTAAGAGAGCCACCTAACAACAAACCATTATAATTTCATAACTGTCTCCTTCCACAGCTTTAAAAAGACATGAATAATTATTCTGTCACTTGAGAAACAAAAGAACCACTAGAAAATATTGATTAGAAATTACTCTGAGCACTAACAATTCACATGTGATACAAGCTTTTATGCTGAGAAACTTCTGACAATCTTCTTTTGACAACAACCACATTTATTACAGATTAGCAATTAAAGCCCAGAGGGCTTAAAAGGGTTGATGGAACAACCCTGTGCACTCACAATTAGATAATGCTGAGGCTTTTCCTATGCTGAGCAGTGATTATCTGCAAGAAAAATCTGCCATTAGTGGTGAGGCGGTATATCACGGCAAGCTGCTTCCTCCACTCTCTATTAAACTCTCCGCTGAGTTCAGCAGCTATTTTCCAGCATTTCTTTTTAGCATCATGGCACTCTCCATTTGAACATATTGGTCATTCATTTCTGTTTGACATATTTTACCTAGAATTATAGTAATATGGCAATTCAGAATTCACTTGAAAGGAATAGTGCTTGTCATTTCGAAGCACAAATATAATGGCCGCTTACTACCAACGGAGGTTTAATCTCTAAAAAAAAAAAAAGATTCTTTCTTTAAAAAAAAAGCAAAATGTCTGTCAGGCTTGACATCACAAATAATGCTGATATTTTCTGATGACATGCTCCAATTTTATATTGACAACATAGCATACAGTGTGTCACTAAGTGGATGGACTTCTGAGCATGACCACAAAAAAAAAAGAATGTGTAGGCTGGTATTTTACAATTCAGCCATTGTCTAATCATTTATACTGACTTTATCTTGTGATTGCACAACTCACATAAAGGCTTGGATATGTATAACTAAAGAGCAAGCGTTGTGTATGAGAAAGAGGGAGAGATAGGAGGGTGCAGAGAAATTGGAAAGAGAGTAAAGGAGCTGGAAGAGACTATACAGAGCATTTGCACAGGGTGCTATCCATTGCAATCTCATTGTGGAGTGACTGGACTCATGTAAGAATAACCTGGTCTCTAGATTCACAATGTATCTAAAAACATATTTTTGCACATCAGAGAGCCTCGCTGTGTTACCTCCCACAGAAAGCGACACCAGACACAACCCTGTTTTCTTTATGTACAGTAAGACTCTCACAAAGAGGACAAAACAAATGATATGCTTGGCAAGAAAATACAGTAAAGGAATCTGTTTCATAAAAATTCCCCAAACCCTGCAGCCATTAAGTTCAGAAAGTAAACATGATATGTTCCAATACATTGAGGGTTAAAGAGATATCCAATCAATTTAGGTAGTCACACTAAGGACCTATAAAAAGGAAATGGAAAAAAACCTGTCAGTACCCTTTATTGCAATACAGAGCATGTGATGGCATGCAGTGGCATGCTCCAATGCCCCATTTCTCACACTTGCAGACAAAAGGTCACTCATTTAAATACAAGTCAACAAACCACTTTTGCTCGAGAAGGGCAGTCCTGTGTCCTATAACTTGTTTATTCCCTCGCTTCCTGCCTGACAAGGAATGACCATCCTTCTTTTTATTGATGGCTCTTCCTCCCAGTCCCACCCCACACCTGGCTGAGATTTATTACTGATGTGGAGCCTGCAATTTAATCTTTCAATGAGGACCTATAAGAAGGACATAAAAATCTTTTCAACAAGACTTATGCACCAGGCACAACAAAGAGAGATTCCATCATCTGACCGTATGAAATTTACCATCCATACTCATGATAGCGTGTTCCACACGGTTAAATATGGTGCAGTTGCAATGCTTGGGACCTTAGCTGTAAAATGCTTGAAAACCTGAAGAGGCCTATATAAAGGCAGCGAACCTGTTTACACACGAGGATGATGATAGCCACTATTGTAAAATACTTCAGTGGGACTTACTGCAAGCCAGCAGTTAATTAACATCAACTCCAAAATCACAGGCATCATAACTTCATTGCTTTGCACTGTTCAATGCAGAGGTCTATTCAGTGACCTACTGCTAAGTAAGGCTACTACATGCAGAGCCTGAGCAAAGTGCCACACGATAATCTTGTTGATCTATCCATGACATCCACAAAGCATGTCTAATGCAGTAACCGATTGTCTGACACAACAATACTGCAATCACTGAAACGTAAAACATAGCACACAGGTACATATATCAGGCATTATATGCCTGTAGTGTTTATACGATTCTTTAATAACAGGAATTACATTCTAAGAAAAGGATATTTTTTTAAATGCCGGTGAAGAAAATGCAGAAAAAATGGAAATAATGTCAAATATATATAAAACACTCCTCTATAAAATGCTCATATGATCTTATTTCTAAATTAATGTTGGAATTTGTTGCACAAGTAATTCACTGTCAAATGCAAAGTAATTTGAAAGGATTGCTCTCTTGAAGATTATGCATGAGGTGTGCCAGTGATTCAGCTGCTCGTTAGAACATGTTAAGGGGTTGAGGGCATTTACAACTGTAATGTATGTTGATGATGAATGTTGCATGAAATTCTGAAAAGAACAGCTGAAATAAAAGCTAATGGTGCCATTCATCTGTCCTGCCAAAGTAATATATTTCATATATTTTATCCTCATGGGTAATGGACTTTCTCCCTGAATTGCCGGGATCATATTTCCAAACGGTGTGCTAATGCCCCAATCAGTATCACTTACTAACACGGTCAACATTTTCCATTTGTTCCTTGACATTGATGGGCAATATTGTTGCAATTCTGGGTAGAAAATTGCAGTCTGTGTGTTGTATCAATATCACTATATTGTTTAATCAAGTGTGATATGAGAAAAGGGAATCAAGCCCTAACCTGAGTCTCTAAGATCAATAACAATTATGTACATTCATGTGATATGTCAAAAATCATTCTTACATCATGTTATTTGCAAAAGCAAAAGACAACCGGAGGTGAAAACACATTTGGAAAATCAGTAATATATGATAAAGCCGCTGCTTGTTGCATCCTTTAAGTGACTCTGATCCTTCACCTAGGTAAACGTTATATGAAGGAGCATGGTTACAAACTTCACCTTCATCTACAAACAATGAACGTAGTTATTATGGTTTTGATGAATGCCAGTTTACAACTTATGGTGAGATGAGCGCTGTATTGTGCTAATACAGCTTCAGAGGTGAATGCAACTCAACACTGTCGATCTTTTTTCACACACCCAGGGCTATATCTGTCAATCTGTCCCATTTTGTCCTCTCTCAATCTCCTTCTCTTGGTCTCTCTCTCCCTCACACACACACATACAAACACACACATCCCTATACATGTTTTCTGTCATTGCAAATCCACCCATATAGTCTCCTGTGTGTATGTGTGTATTTTCTCCCTCCATCCCTATTACCTGACTGAGGCATGACACAACCCAGATAGCAAGCTCCAAGCTGTCAGCAGCAAAGAAATGGCTCGCAAGCCAATATCGATCAGTTATAATAAGCTTGCAGCATTTGACACAGTGTTTTCTTTCCATCAGCAGCTCACCAGTACACTGACTACCTGCGAAAACCTACCACGCAACCAGCAGTCACGATGTGGTGTGACATGGCATTGGCCTGACAATGCACAAACTTGCAGCCACCTACAACATACCACCATGCCAGCACAATGCCAGTATGTCATCTCACTTCTCAGTTGGAAGGGCAGTGTTTGAATAGTTGTTGGACTGAAAGGTAGTTGCAGACCTCATAATGAATAGCAGCATAAAAATAAAGTCAAGACAGCATTAGCTCTGGGATGCATGCAAACTACCAATGGATATAGAATGATTTACACTGATTAACAACACATAGTATGAATACTCATGGGAGGTATATACATACACTGTATGTCTTGCTTAAAGCATAAGCCACCATTAAATAATGATAAGAATTAATTTATTCACAGTACAATAAATCTAAGACAAATGGCCTTGTGGCACCAGTAAGGGGACATCTTTATAATGGACACTGGGAAATATTGCTCATTAAACAAGCTAAGGTGCAGGACAAGACACGTGTTCACATGTGTTAGTTAGATAGCAAGGAGACTTTAGAAAAGCTAATGTGGGTTGATGTACAAAGTCTGTGGGTCTTGTGTTGTGTAGCAGGCTGCTGTCTGTTGTGCCTGTGACAGTACGCTGATGTTTCTGCTTAATGCAACATTTGATTGGCTTTATCAACATAAGGTATTCATCTAAGCGGATGAATACTGGAACAACATTCAGTTGTAGTAATGCAGGAAGGCACCATCACAACTCAAAAAATCTAAAACATAACTCCGGTATTTTAGTTACATTTTTTTCCTCAGAGGAGAAAGGTGATTTACAGAGCAGATACGTATGCTCCATCGGACAAAAACAATGCAATATCATTCCATTAGGACTTTAAATTACATAATCCACACAGATACTCAATTGCATGTAATGATGACAAGAACAAGTACGAACTAACCCTTTTCAGAATGTTTACTGATTTGCAAATGTACTTGCTGGTGTGGGGTTGCTGGGCCATTCAAGGAACAATGTTGGCTCACTATCAGTAAAGAGTTGTGGCTTCCATATGCATTCCTAAGGGGAGCTCCACATAATCCTGGTTGCAGAAATCCAATTACAGCATTTTCTACAGAGGTTGGTTACATTCTCCTCTGAAATCGCTCAAATTAATCAATATGCGGGTTTACTGCATATCCAATGAGGGACCATGTGCTGCAAATCCTGAAAGTAACAGGGAACACCACCCTCTCTCAAGGCTCAGCATTCCCTCTAAAGCACAATCACTACCCTAAGAATGTGAATATTCCAGTCACTACAGATTGCCCACAATTCTCCTACAACTGTAAAACTGTAACCTGAATGTTTGACTTTTCCACAAAATGCTGTCTGATTTTTTTTTCCCATGTGAAAAACGCATATTAATTGTTATTTCTATACTTTAATGATAAAATCTATAAATGGGCTCAGGGTGATCAAGATTAACCTGAACAAGTTTCAGCAGCCATGCAACCATTAGCATGAGTCTGAGATCGTAGGAGCAGTCACAAAAATGACTAAAAACCCTTTTTTACCAGTTTAACATTAAACACACCGATGAGAAACTTCAAGGCCAGGCTACTAGTCTTTTCTCATCACTAGATTCACTGCAGACACACAGCAACTGACAGAAAGAGAAGGTCATGTTATAACAGAAATATTAGCCGTTTCTGGGTGAATAAATTTTACAATTACTGAAAAAAGTGAAGCTAAAAAAGGGCAATGAGAATGCTGAGCTTTCAAGTTTCATCAGGAGTCATTAATAACACCACTGAGCACATCATGTTTAGGAAAATAGTTTAAAAACATGCACACAAAGGGCAACTATCTACAGCATACTGCCATTAGAACCTGAGTACAATTAGCTGCTAATTAGCCTGATCAGCTACCGCCGGTAATTAATACAAACACATATTGTTGCACTATAAACCATTAATGAAACCAATAAGTAGCCACAGTTGATGAAGTTAGCACTTTAGCTGTTAATGTTTGCAGAGTGGGAGAAAACTTGTGCTACTGTTGATATCCAGCTGATGACAGACACTTTGAAACCCGAGTTTGTTTATTTGCTGCATTGCATGTAGCTTTGAATGAGGAACTTCCTTTTAAGGACACAACAGTCCTGTTCAAGATGGGGCATGCCAAACTGGCCGTGCGGTAGAAGGGGCATTACTGCCACACCCGGGGCACTGGCCGTTTGGCCATGGTATGATCCTGCCCTGCAGGTCAGAGCTTTGCACCCTGTAGTATCTAATGAGTGTCCATAAAAGGCCAAAAATCCTGTCAAAATGAGGTTAAGCATGATTCTGACCTGCTTTAGGATCAGTGAAACATCCACTGGACAAAAGCATAAACTAACTGTCTAAAATGTAAATGTAAACAGTTAAACATGTTCAGCATCTTGCAAGGTTGTGAACACTGACCAATCATCCGAGAGAAAAAAAATTCTGACTGCAAACATAATTACTCAAACAGATGGTGGGCTTGGATGGTAACAGGAATCTTACTTCACTTCCTCACACTACCTGTTTCTTTTTATAGCTGCCGTGTCAACTGGTACCCTGAGCAAAGCATCTCGCTAATTATGTTTATCATGAAAAATGGAGTGTAAAGACATTCTCAGTATAATATGGGTCCATAGCATCATGCAGTCTCTACGAGCCAGCTCTCATTCAATCATTCTGCACATGCTTTGTTAACCAAATGCATGTTTGCTTTTTTTGGATTTACATAAGGTTATCAGTAATGCCATCATTTGAATTCTGCATGCATAGACTCTGTTTTGTTGGCTCCTGTGTTATAAATTGGAAACAACTGTTAGAGGAAAGGAATGGATAATTTTCTCTTCTCTTTAGTAAAATCACTTATGTTCTTTTGACAATCTGTTAAGAAGGTTGTGGCTGTGATTCTGCCTCTTGTCTATTGAGCTCAACAATATTTTGTAGTCTAAAAGAAGGGCTTGTCTGCCTCCCTGTTAATGAATCCTTTCATATAATTGATTACCATTGTTAGCGTAATGGAATTTTTAATTAATATCAGTCAACTTTCACTTATAATTAATGTGGCAATGTGCCTATTTTTTTTAGATTTGCATTTCTTTTTCATCTTTAATTGTAGAGTTTGGAATCGATTTGCAGGTGCCTCTCCTGGGTACTTGTATTGAATGAACTGCAAATGTGAAAAATATGCTTTGTTTTTTTTCTTTTCTTGTCAGTTAAGGGACAACAAAATCTAAACTCCCTATTAATCATAAATAGAAAATGATAATTTATTCAATAGGGCACAGAAATGTGAGTCCACCCACAAAACAGAGTATATTCATGCCAAGCCAGCATCTGTTAATAAAGGTATTTTGTGTTGGTGATTATTAGGACTGAACACATTGTTAAAGTGAAGAGCCTGATAAGTAATCAATATAGTATTAATCACTGTCACAATCTGTCTAGCTGCCTTTGAATGCCTTTGTGCAATACATGGATGACAAGTTAAGATGAACAACTTGTAATATACTGCAATCACAATCACAAACTGCATGTCATCAAAAATGACATATTTTTTTCACAGCTGTGTTGAGGGTTATCTGTATTGGACTGTACAAGACTGGACACAGGTGTTTATGCTGTTGTGTGCACCCCAGTATGTTTTCTGTCAGGAATACGATTTTCTTGGCTTGGTCTAACTACTAGATTGTGGACCCTCCCATGACTACATGGTTGCAACAGTCTATCTGCTACTCTGATCTCTCTGGTACACCACAAGGAAAAGGAGTAACAACTTTCATCATGCCTAAGGATGAAATAGCTGTTCACTAGTATTGTAATTTCATGGACAAAACTGTTTTAAGAAGTCTATAACTCTAATATCTTGAGATAATCTAGTCCAAATTATGCTGTGTGAATGGATTGCAAAAGATTATGGGATTACAAAACAATAGGAAACAAGATGGATAATAAATGAACAGCTACGCATAACAGCTACTCTTGTTGCAGGATCCCCTGTTACTATCAGACTAAAACATATGGCACTGGAATGCACAGTGTTTTATTAAAACCTGGCAAACCTGGAAGCACAGGTTTCTGGAGAGCACCTGAGGGCAGCAACTCTTAAACCATACTGCTGACAGCCCACAAGAAATAGTTCCCATTTGGCTCGACTGAAAATGCAACTGTTGGATGGCTGTATTTTGTTTGCACCATCTATGGCAATGAAAACCAACAGATACGCTAATGTATCCACATTCTACAAGTTAAAGTTTAGAAATGTTTCATAGAAAAACACTTAAGAAAATTCATTCCACTCAAGTTCACTTTTGTTGTTAAGGGTTTTAACACGTACAGCTGAAGTCCAAGTGGATTTGTGTGTGTAATTATTGCAGCTTCAACTACAGACACAGCAGACATGCCATTTCACACAGTCACAGAATGACAGAAAAAATATGCTCATTACTGCTCCAATAAGTACTTCCCAATTTTTCTAATGGGGGCACTTTGATTAAAGAGGGAGCTCTCTGTCCAGTTGATTTTACAGGTGACAGGTATGCAAGTATGCAACCACTGCAAACAACACTGTGGCAGGTAGACAATAGTACTACATGCATACATGTATGTGCACAAATGCATACACACACAAACAAGCTCGTGGTACAGTGAGAGGATAACAGGAGGACAGCCCAAACCAAAGCAGCAACAAAAAAACACAATAGAATAAATCAGTTTACAGTATAACAATTCTAAACAGTACGTACATAGTAGACATGTTAGAGGCATCCATGCTGCTCTTTAATCCACCTCTGACCAGAACTATCACTGTAATGTATACTGTGTAATGTCCCAACTTGATTTCAAAGATGAAGCCAAAAGCCTTTCAGTAGTGTAACTACATTCTACAAGTCAATAATTACAATCCAAATTAAATCATTAAATCACTTCAATAGTTAACTGTTTAAACCAATAAAGCTGAAAATGAAACCCTGCTGGCTTTTTGCTAATTAATAATTATTGAACACCTACAGTTTAGCCACATGCCACATGTCACAATGATAAATTAATACAACCATCACAGCTCAAAGTATTTCTCCAATTTATCTGATGACATGGCCCAACAAATAAATGTCCATAACTAATTAGTGACAAAATGAGTGATTTAGCAAAATCAACCATCACAGTCACACACACACACACACACACACACACACACACACACAAGAAAAAAAAAAGGTGACTTGGTGGTACAGCGACCAATACTTGTATAATGGCACAGCAGCAAAGCAACACAGCAGCACAGAGTGGAATAGAATAATATCCAACCTTCTGGAGTCAGACAAATTGTCTTGAATCTCCCATCCAGCCCATAATTAGATGCGCAATGTTGTTGTGTATGTTTCATGCATACCACATGTTTTCCTTTGCACAACATAATGCACAGCATGTTAAAAAAGATGCTTTGTGTGATAAGAAGAAAGCAGATCAAACAAGCATACATTGCAATGAGATTTGAGATCAGAAAATATGATACAGTTCACATAAAAGCACACAGCAGGCAAAAGGAGTCAAAAAAGCATAATGGCACGGCAGCCGGCAACCAAACAGCATAATGTTAGCACAGCATAGAATAATCCAGAATACAATAGACAACAGAATAATGTGTCATTTCTCTACCAGATGTATACCTGTGCATATGTGCACATAAGACTTGGCAATATGTTTGAAAATAAATATACCACTAGTAATGACGATATTTTCCCAATTCATATCATGTCAAAAGTACTCGAAATAGCATACATGAAGAACAAAACAGATGTTGAATGCAATAATCTTTGTTCCACTGCATCGCATAAGAAAAAACACAGAAAACGGGAAAAACACAAACTCCAATAACTCACTTTCTAAGTTTCTAAGTTAATTACCACTTTGAGCTATCAACGTACAGTTCCACTGAAAGTCAACAGATGGTGATGAATAATCATCCAGCCCTAAATGCACTCACAAACAGTAACAACGACAGCTAATGTAGCCTAACACAGCAGCCAACAGCACAATAATGAACGACAAGCGGCGTGTCGCAAAGATGCACAAATAAGACAGAAAAAGGCAAGGCTGCCTCCAAGCACCACAAAATAGAATAAAATAGTCACATCCTACCTTTTGAAGTCACAGGCCATCCAGTCCACGGCGAACTCGGTCCATGTCCAAAATCCTCAGCAGTCCGTTTTCCAAACGGACATCAGGAACCAGGAGATGGAAATGTCGACGGAAGTTCACGGCCGAAGTCCTTTAAAACTTCAGGTGGAGAAGAGGCCATTTGTTCTTGATATGTTGGATGAAGCCACATCAGTCTGCTCACGTTGTTAATCCAAAATTTATCCAGAACGTGATTAACCTTTCTGGCGGGCAGCTGGGCACTTTAAGCTAGCTCCGTTTCCACGGTGATGGCGCGTCCGTTAGCAAGTGCGGAGCTTCTGGCCAATCTTCTTGAAGTGGACTTAACTTCAAAGTTCAGAGAAAGTCAATAAAGCTAGCATTTAAGTAACGTTGCTTTCAGGTGTTTTCAAAACGCTCAACGCTCTTTATTTGTGTCCAGGAGGTCGCATTAATTATCTTTTTGTAGGCCTCTTATCTTGCTAGCGTCGGCCAGGGTCTCACTGGAGCTTGGGCCGTTGTTAAGATAGCTGTCTGCCTGCTCAGTTTAAATTTATTTGCATAATTCAACCGAGTGAAACAGCGAACTTTATCGCGTCAAACTATCTCGAAACGTTTCTTAATTAGCCGTTTCTTTGAGCTTCTCTTGGCGGAGTTTCTTGGCATTTCCCTCCAGAATGTATTTCTTCTCCGGGAAATGAGGACGCCGGGTCCTTACTGCCCGACAGCAAGATGGCCGCCAAGTTCGGTTCCAATTTATTTCACGCGGGTGTTCCCTCGTTCCCTTGTTTGGTATCCTTGTAGCACCAGATTACAATGCTGACAAGAACCATGAGCTGAGGGAAACAGCCTGGGCTAAACACTTTACACTTTTTCTTGTTAGAAGCCTGGAAATGTTAATGATAAGGTGCTATAAAAATTGTAATATGGAGATGTTTACCATTAAGCAGGTGGGTTGAAGTGAACTCATTAAACTTGGGTATCATGACACCTAAAATAATAATTATGGCAACCCTTAGCTCTACTGTCTGCCACAAACAAATTGCAGAGGATACAAATTCAAAATAGGGGTGGTTGTTACTGCATAGTTTGCATTTCAGCTGTGAAAAATAAATTCATCTTCTTCACCAAATGCTTAATGGTCCCCAAAAAAAGTTTGTAATCTATTTTGTCTCACTGTCATATTGTCTAGTTTGTGGAGGCATAATGTTCGCTTTATTTATATGGACAATACATAATCTACATTTCAGATTTTGTGCTCATTGCATAAAATGTTGTGGGACCTAGTTGTCACCCAACAAGGGTTATGTACTAAAAATAATTCTCATTCATTTGAATATCAATGAATAATGCACCATGGGTGAGACCATTATATTGCAGTGCTATGCTTGTGTGAACTGGGCAATTTGCACTGAATCACCAATTATATCCGGTGTGTTTGTGCCTGTGTCTGCATGTCTTGAGTTGTTTTGAAATGTAACCTACAGAGAATTTATAGCTGCATCTAAAATTTCCTCTTCCCTCCATGGCTTCCGCTACAATGGAGGTTCACTGGAAAATTGGCTATATTTGCAAATGATAACTCAATATTCACCAACAGGGAAAATAGTCGAGACAAAATTACAAAAAAACGAAGAAGGCTGTCAGTGTGTGGATTCATTTTGTCATTAGACAACTACGCTGATAGAGGTTAGAGAAAGATCCTGGATATGGCACATAAGATATGGTTAGGGTTCAGCAGTTAAACTTCTGAAAGACTGTGGTTGCCGTATCTAAAAACGTATTAATTTCAGGTCTGTGACAGGAGACTAAATGCATTAAAGCTGGACATGCTACAAGCCCATCCACCTCCACACACTCATATAGGCCCCACAATTTCCTGCACTGGCACAGAAAGTTGGCACTGGAATCATTAATTACCCATATAGACATAATTACTGGGGATACGGGGCTGATAAATCAGAATGTGATTGCAGGAAAGTAATGGTTGTTGAACACATATTATTGCTTTATATTACTACAGTTTGATGACACAAGTTCCCATCCGAAAGCAACCAAAATTAATCATGTCTGTTTTGTTTTAGTAGTGCTAGAAAAGGGCCCAAAGTCAGCCATTAAGTATAGAATTAGAGGTACCTCGGTACAAGTTATGGAAGCTTTTGTGACAGTGAAAAATTAATCCATGTTGCCCAGAGCCAGCAGGTCCTCAAGTTAGCTGGCTGCACTATATGCCTCTGCTCCAGTGCTTAAAATATCCGTTCTTGTCTCCTGGAATAAGACTGCTGTGGAATTTCATGCCATTGAAAAGAAGATAAAAATCCATATCCTTGTGTGGTGGTGATCATATTTCATTAGAGTCTTAAATATTTAAAAGGCTTTAAATTGTATGACTGATCTCCCCAGGGAGGTAAACATAACTATGTCAATAAGCTTTCTGCCACCATCCCAGAATGTGTTTACCTTGTACAAAGAGAGCTGCAGTGGCCCTGGATCTATATTAACAAAGATGTTCAGTGGCTAGAGTAGTGATATTTTGCAACTGTACTGAGAGTCATCTGGTCCAGACCTCCACTGTCAGATGAAGGCATATACAGTTGTGGAGTATTCACCTCTAGTTTTCACAGTCTGGTCTTTGCCATTTTTAGAAAAACTCCTATCTCCTATTTCACATAAGAGAAGATTTTTGAGTCATGCTTGAAAAGAAATGGCTCCACAATGTTGAAAAGCTATCACTGCAGCGTAATTGCACTGAGAGAATACATTATTTATGAGAGATTTAGCCTCATTAATCTGTGAAACGTTCTGAAAGTACCACCATTTTATTTTTCTCATGACTTAGTGTTTTGCAGTTCTTTGCAGAGACATGAATTTGCTCTTTGATGCGCAGTCAGTTTCCTTGACTGTCTTTGTGAAATAGTGTTCTTTGACAGCTCTTCCCCAGTGCTTTCAATGAATCATTATCTGTGCCAATGTTTGCACTCAACCTGTCTTTTTCCTCTTTTGTCTTTCAGCTGCACACTGACCTCGATAAAGGGGACAATGCGGTGAAGTACACTCTCTCGGGGGACGGGGCTGGCTCCATTTTCACAATTGACCAAACAACGGGGGACATCCATGCCTTAAGGAGTCTTGACAGGGAGGAGAAGCCTTACTACACCCTGCGCGCCCAGGCTGTTGACATCAACACCAATAGGCCCCTAGAGCCTGAATCTGAATTTGTAATTAAGGTTCAAGACATCAACGACAATGAGCCAAAGTTCCTGGAGGGACCATATAGGGCCAGTGTCCCTGAGATGTCGCCAGTAGGTAAGTGACTTGCTCTATCCTCTAAAGCTACAGAAGCCAGTACTTTCCTTCATTAATTAGAATTCTTAGCACTGAGTGCTTTGTTTTCTCATCTTGAACTACAAAATACAAAAGTTAAGTTTCAGGAGCATCACAGGTACAACCAGAGGGGCAAAGCTGTTGCTCTCAACAGATTTTGACATTTCAGAGAACCAGTTATTCTTGGTGTGCCCTGAGTATATTTCACAGTTTTGTCTTTATACACCAACCTCCCCTCCCCAACCCCGACCCCAAGGGAGAGCAGATCAAGGTAATTCGCTGGCAGAATGGTTCCTCTTGATGTGAATGGCAATGAAGCCCTCAAAACTCCAAAATCAGCAGTCTCTAGGGGCTGGGTAGAAAGCAGGAACAACATAACCTAGCCCCAGTGAACACTCTCAATCATAAGATGCTCTGCAACTGTATGCTGTAGAATCAGAGAAGCTTTCAAGTTTATCAAAAACCATCTAGTGTGACCACGGAAGCCGAGTGCAGAGATTAGCTTTAAATTAGCTTTAAAAACCACCCACAGAATGAATGTTATCATTTCTCAAGTGAATTTACCAGGTGATTCAAAATGTTGCCTCCCTGTTATTACAAGATACATACTTACGTTATTTATGATTATTATTTAATTTGATCTAGGGCAGCGTATGAAAGTAATTCAAAAAGATCAATTTGACGCTTACTTACAATGAATGAATACCTTATTGTATTTGATTGTATGAGAGATGGATTCACTAAGAAGCAGTCATTTCACTCCATTATCTTTGTTTCTGCATGCATTTGAGTTTATTGTATGAAGGACATCCATGCAGAAATATGCTGGCATTTAGTCACTAGTATGACAACTACCAGCGTCTGTCATTGATACTCACTGCCTTTAAAACTCCACACACAGGCTTTATGCTATAAATGTGGAGCCCAATCTGAAATACCCTGATGACATCAGCAAAATCATCAGTGGAATAACCATGATGACATCATTAGGGTGTTTTTTCAGACTTGGGACATAATACAACTGTTTTCACAGACGGAGTTACTCCTCGGAATGAGGACTTCCTGTATAATCTGGTATTTTGTGTGTTGTAATTTCTACATTTAATAACATGTGATGACGGTAGCAATGTCATATGAGTTCCGTATTGTACAAAGTAACACACAGAACGATCTGGTGAAGAGGAGATTGAAGGCGGGAGGAGGAAACTACATCGCCACACCCTGACTGAAACAGACACATCCATGCACACAAACAGAGAGAGACAAAAAGGACACACTCAGGAGGGGAAAACAGCACAAACAGAAGGGATGAAGGAGGAATCGTGCTGGAGCCTGACAGTGAAATCTCAAAATGTGTACTTACAGCGAGGCAAATGAACATTTCTGACTTATCATTAAACAAGACCTAATGACCCGCGGCTGCAAAAATAACCTCCACTTCATTATAGATGAAGCCATAAAAACTGTGACGCTGATAATTGCAGCCAAATTATGCAGAGAGGCACCACCATCAGAAATACCTTGGCTGAGAATTCAGTTGTGAGTTTTTAACACCCCCTACAAAGTGTGGTAGAAGTGAAAAGGTACTCAGAGGTTGCTCACACTGTGGAAGATGCAACCATTGTGTAAACATCAAAACCAACTAAAGTCTTCATCAATATTTATACCAGCAAGGCTTGGGTAATCAATGGGTTCATTAACTGTTACATCTCGCTTGTTGTCTTTGGTTAGAACCCCCCTGTGGATATTTTTATGTTAGCAGAGTGAAAACTAAAAGAGAAATGCTGAACATAAATACGCTGTGCAATAATGGTTGTTAATGGAGACCAGTCTATGGCCAAACATAAAATCACTCATTGCAATAATCCGGACTTCCTTAGAGTTGTTAGCGATTAGTTTATCCGAGTCATTTAAAGAAAGTCACAGATTTAAAGAAGAAGAAGAAAAGAAAAATAAGTATTTCAGAGAGTTCCCTGAAAAAAATGTAATTACCACAAAATGTCTTTGGCTGGATTAATTTGTTGATTTCACTTCTTGTCAACAAATATGCATTTCAAGTTGTTAATATCAGACTTTGCATGATTTAACATAAGTCCTTCCCCAATCAGATCAATCTTTTGATTGCACTAATGCGTCTCTCTTTCTCGTCGTATTTGAATATAAAATCTGTGTATATTGTATTTTTTGCCATGTTAATTGGTTTCTTCTGGCTTGCATTGTAACATTACAGTGATGTGTTGAATACTGTAATTTAAAGAATATCTAATGAAGTTAGATGGATAATCTATAGTGTGTAAAGCTGGTCTGCATTCTCCTCCCATGTTTACCAGCAATGACCTTTGAAGCCATTCTTTCCACCTACTTCTTAATCACACTGCTGAATTTCCATAATTGCGTGAACAGAATTTATTCGCCATATTTATTGTCTCACACCTCAGGTAAAGGCAGTTGTCTCTGTTGCTTGGAAATGCGAAAAAGGCTTTTAAACTTTCACTACACCTGAGCTCTCCGAGCAGCAGATTTCCTCTCTTTTGCTGAACTGAAAAGGTGTTCATGCATTATCTCGTCTATTGTGTTTTCGTGTTGAACATGATGCAGTCCTTCTCTGGTATGTCTAATCAGGGATGTGTGGCTTTGTTAGGAAGGACTGAGACACTAATCTCTCTCACCTAATGTTTTAATGCCATTGTTACCATCTGCTCAGACTGCGAAGCCTATTTAATATACAGTCAGGTCTTTACAGGCAACTAGGAGCTTAGCAGAATGTAGAATGACCATGTAAATGGCGTCCTTCTGGTCAGTATCTCCTGTCTCACAAATGCTGCAGCTGAAAATATTTTACACAGCATGTCTTTAAGATAGCCAGATGTAAGTATATGATTGATACATAGACATATGAGCACAGAGCTGTCTGCCTGTGAAGACATCCATGTCAACCTGTCTGAAAGTCCTCTTTCTACAGAATCTGCCCATCTGTCCAAAAACACCAGGCTTGTATCTCGGAGTTATAAGATACTCAGGCTGACAAGGCAGTTTTTTGTTGGTTGTTCTTCTCAAACTGGAAACTTTGGATTGAATCTGTTGAATTTAAATGCATGGTAAATAAGGACTGTGTTAATGGAATAGTGTTTTCAATGCCAGCTAGTTAAGGGGGATGAGCCAAACCTCCAACAAGTAATTATTCTGTCCCTCTTACTGCAGGAGTTTGGAAGACTGCCATCCTAATACTATTCTTGCCATGGCTCTTTGTTTTCTTAATGGTAGCATTGTTTAATGAATGGTTGCACAAGAGCATTTTTACCCTTTCCCACTTAGTAATGCTACAAATGTGCAAGTCAAAAAATACAACAGGAAAACTGAACAACATCCCAGCACGTCCTTTTTCTTCCACACTCCTCCTCATTGCACTCCATCAGGGACTTTGACTGTTCAGCATTAGCTGTAGCTTTCTCAGTTGTGATTCATCATTCATTAGTGTCAGGTGAGATTGTTCAATAAACTGATGAACTGATGAAGAGTTTGGATTTCAGTCTCACGAGGAAACAAATTAAGTCAAAGTCAATATGTCTTCCCACTCTTTTCCACAGGGACTTATGTGACGCAAGTGACAGCCACAGATGCAGATGACCCCACCTATGGAAACAGTGCCAGAGTGGTATACAGCATCCTCCATGGACAGCCATACTTCTCTGTTGACCCTAAAACAGGTAAATTACGTATCCTTGCTGATTTCTTTGACAAAATAATGATTCAGTCCGTGTACATTTCATAAACATATTTACATTTTTACTTTAAATATGTGAGTAAAAAGTGGCAGAAAATATGCACCTCTGTTGAACGTGCGCCTGGCGATGGCAGCTAGGCAGTGAAATAAGGTTATCTAAGCCATTAGTCCTGAATGATATGTAGGATTGAGTGTGTGTGATATATTGTGGACGAGTACAAGCATATATCATGAGAATAAAGCAGGTTCTAGAAATGACCCGTGGGCCAATCCACAAATCAGTGGGCCACAAAAGGACACATGCTCTCAAATAAAGACAGTCACTTATTTATTTGACAGGTATGAAATGAAGAACACAAGCAGCACAAATATCAAGCATTTCATATTATCAAAAAAACATTAAAATATAAGATAAACTTTTAAGGGTATCAGCTTCAGAGGAAGTTGTATAAAAAATGTCAAATGCAGTAGCTCTAAATATGGCTGTTGCTAGCTTGCTGGGGTGGAGGAATGCCATCACTTTTTGCAACATATCAAAATGTCAGGTGAACCCACGAAACGAGAGCGTCAGAGTCAGTGACTCCAGTGACTGTCTGAATCTCTGCTGCAAGGACACTGAGTAGTCAGTGTTGTTGTGTATAGTTAGCCAGCAAAGCGCTTTAGCAGCAGTAGCTTGAATTAATACCACCAAAAGACAAGTAACACAATTTTATTCTTAACATTGTTATTTAGTTATTTTGACAACATTCATACATGCACTTTGCTGGTGTAGGCAGGTGGTGTCATAGGAGGGAAATGGCAGTAAAAAGGTTGCAGAGTGGCAGCAGGCAGGGTACGGCAGATGACTGCTCTAAATCTGAAATACCTTCATACCAGCAGTGTTTGCCGGTAGTGGGCTGCTGTTGGCTTACTATCTGGGACAGTTCAAAGCATATGAAAATAGGTTCATACATATCACACAGGCAGATTCGGTGGAATCTGTTGCTGATTATGCCGCTCATCCCAGAGCTTTACAGAGCACATACTGTGACTGTTTTTCAAACTGATGCTGGGAAAAATCTAACTGTTAAAGTAAATGTTTGCCCTGCTGGGCCTGCAGCTATCTCCAAATGCACATCAACAGGGGAACAGACACTGGGAGGAAAAAGGTGAGCAACAGGAGGTGGACAACAACAACACATAATAATCTCCATGCATGCCATAGAATTATCCCTCTCGGAGTCGGACAGCCCTTCTCCTAAACCTAGAACCTTCAAAAATAAACATGATCTTTGATTTTGGATTCACATATGTTACGGGTCCGCGGATCAAATGGGACATCCTCGCCATATTAAATGGAATAAGAGGGAGGAAAACGTGGAGACCCACCTATGCTGCCTGCTTCCTTTTAGCCTGCCAACCTCCCACTGACCTAGCTATTAATCTGCAGTACAAACGCTCTCTGATCTCAGGGTCTCTGATCCTCAAGTGGATCATTATATGGCTTCACCAGAGTTCCCTTTTGAATGTCAAGTGTCTCCAGTTTGTCAAATGACCTCCATTTTGGCCTTGGTCAGAGGCACATGTACAGCTTCTTAATGCAGAGTGAGCTTCTGAGGTGTAAATATATCCTGTATCTTGAGGAAAATTGTGAATTTTGCATCAAACATGTTCGCTTCATCTATTTTATCTGTCTCTCTCTATGTCTCACTATCTTCTCTTCTTCCTCCATGTCTCACTCCTTTTATTATCTGTATTTCTCATCTCTGTTGCCGTACACCAGGGGTTATAAAGACAGCCTTGCCGAATATGGACAGAGAGGTGAAGGAACAGTACCAAGTATTAATTCAGGCCAAGGACATGGGGGGCCAGCTGGGGGGTCTGGCAGGGACCACCACCATCAACATCACCCTCAGCGATGTCAACGATAATCCACCCAGGTTCTCCAAAAGTGAGTGTCCTTTGTGGATAATTGACTTTTGAATATAATGTCTGTTTAATGACACCAACTTTCCTGTTTTACAAACAATAATGAGGCAGATGACCATACGCAGGTTCACATATTTTATTAAAACAAAATCAACACCATGCAATTACAACAGGGCTGGGGGTATTCATTATGTGTGCTCCTTGTAATTGGTTTTCATTATTTGTCATTATACGCTGTCGTAAGCAAAGACCTATTTATTTAGCATGATTGCATCTACAGCTACTACTCCTGGCAGCAAAAAGCAGGATTGGTGTTATTTCGCTCATGGGGCATCCTTCTATATTTAGATCAGGTTTGAGCTGATGATGGTGCTGCACCAGGGATTGAGTCAGTGTATTTAAACACTGTATTTCATCCGGTATTTTGTATAAGCTGCTAAACCAGATTAATTTGATTGTACCGTTCACCAGGTCATGTAAAAAGCCAAGCTGGAAAAAAATACTCATTGCTGTAAACACATTGATGATCTGTGAATGCTTCTCTGCATACACTAAGCATTAATGTTAAACTGTGTGCAAAATACATTGGATTCCAAAAACAGCAAGTGCACGACAGGAAAGCAAATATCCTGCTCTGTATTGGTGCAGTCTCTTCAGGTATTTTGCGGTGACACCGAATGGTCTCTTCTGAATGTAAATACAGGCAGTCAGACGGTCAAGCTCCTTTGGCTGCAAGGAAAAGATGATATTTCCATAATGCTGTCACAGCACAGAGGTTTGGGCCAAGTATGGCGGCTCTTCTGCCCTGTCCTAAATCCTGTCTTTGTCTTCTTCTCTTTTCCATCTAAAGAGGGCTTACAGGTAAAAAAAAAAAAAACGTGTCAGATGATTCAGTTTACTTATAATATTGCTGCATGGATCCATCCCACATCTGTCTTTTCCAGAAATCCTTTTTTTTTTTTTTTCCTCCATAGTGATTATAGATTAAGTATTTGTAAACCGTCAATCCCCTGAATGAACCTCTGTGATGGTACCAGATGTGGCTGCAGCAGCAAAGCCTGGAATGGTCATGACTAATAGCAGTGTATATACCTGCACATGGCTTTGCTGAATTATTCTAGAAGCTTGTTAACCCACTGAGAGTGCCATATACTGTAACAGCTGTTTGTTAATTTCTCTTGGCACTCGAGCTAACAAAAAGAAACGTTCTTGTCCTGTCCTTGAAAGGACATGAACCTTCAAGGACCTTTAAAATGAATGCATGCCCTTGAAAGTACTTGATTATTTATTGAAATTATAGCACCTTAATTCATCCATATGCCTCAGCTCCCCTCTCTCAATCCGAGAAGCAACACTGAGGAAAGAGCCAAGATCCACAGAAAAAATTGAGGGATAACAAATGTGAGGGAGCGCAATAACGTATATATAACAGCAGTTCCAATACTTCATTGTGTAGCACAACGTCGAGCATGGCAGTGAACATTTAAATATTTCAATGTTTGAATATAAATGGGATCATTTAATATAATATTCTCCAACAGCCTGAGCAGAGGCTGGAGTTTTGCTTTTGTTTCCGCACATTTATTTTGGTTCTCAACCAAGAAAGAAAGAAATATTCTCTGCCAAGTAGCATCCCTTCTTCACCCTTCTGGTGCCTAGTATCTGACACTCTGGCTTATTGTAGGCATTTATGTTCAAGTGCATCCATCTCCAAGTTTGATGCCATTGTGTGCCAAGTAGCACTATCCTCAGAAGGAGTTTCTAAGAGACTCATGTATTCTGCTCTCTCTCTCTGGCACATCGTCTTCATTCTTAAACTCAAGTTCAAGTTGAGATTTGCTTTTCATATAACAGCCAAGAAAAAAAAAGTTTCTTTTCTAGAGCCGATCTTTGCCGATTCTTCGTTGCAGCGGAGGAATTTGTTTTATCAAATGGAAGAATGTGATGTACTGTAAACAAAACAGTGAAGATGGCCAAGAGGTCTGGCATCAGCCCAACACAGTGATTATACAACACTGGTTCAGTCTGGATGAATCGTCCCAAATAAATGTTGTGTAACCTTTGACATAGCAGCAGTTTCAAAATGAATGTTCAAAATGAATTTCACATTTCCTGAAATTTCTTGAACTGAAACAGCTCTGGGGACAGAATGTGAGGCATAATTACTCCAAAACAGTCCAAGTCCTCACAGTAATACTGATGCTATTAAAGTGTTGCCGAATTGCCGATGGCACCTTGACGATGCCACCAGGTGTTTGCAGTAGATTTGTAATACAACAGCAAAGTCTTCATTTCTCTGGCACAAACAGATACTATTGTTCAAACAGCTTGCCATCTCAGACAGTGAAGAGAAACACAGAAAATGATTAATTTCCACCTTTTATCAGGTGGAAGTGACAATCAATCAACACAAACTGTTTGTTTGTAGATTTCTACCCAAGTCCTCAGCAGTGATTTCTGCTGTTGGAAGTATCAAAGCCCCTGAGCTCTTGTGTTTGTTGATCTTACAGGTTGAGCCAGCCAATTACAAGGGACTGAGCAGCCTTGATGTCCAAACACGTCAAAATTGAATAATGTCATGCCTATAGCTCCAGGGCTGACTTCAGACAGCAGCATATCAGCTGCTTGCCTGTGGGTGGATAAGACATCCTCGGGTGGGTGAGAGACTACATAAAGGACAGAGGATGTGAAGAGCTCAGTGTTTTCCATCTGATGTCAAGTGAAGATAATAAATGAGCCGGTCTGAGTCCAGTCTGATATTTGTTTGTTGACAGGTTTCTTTCACCTAAGAGTCCCTGAGTCTTCTGCAGTGGGATCTGCTGTCGGTAGAATCAAAGCCCACGACTTGGACATCGGGAAGAATGCAGAAGTAGAGTACACCATTGTGCCAGGAGATGGAGGCGCCATGTTTGACATCACCACCAATGAACACAACCAGGAAGGGATCATCATTCTCAAAAGGGTACGGAGTCTCAGAAACAAAGACAAAATGTTCAAGTTTAACATGGTCAGGACAGAAGGAGTTAGTGCTGTGGAAATGTACATTATGGGAGTTCACATTAACTGGGATGCAAGACCTGGTTCTCTGTGCATTTAAGGCAAAACAGTCCATTATTTGAGAGTTTACAGTATGTTTTTATTTCTTAACTTTTTTATTCAGCAGACAGTATGTATGCAATTGGCACTGTATGTAGCGATGGCAGTGATTTTTCATAGCTTAAATGTAAAATGCATCGCTGATCTATTATGGAACTTACTTTGAAATGTGTATAAAAAACAGTCCCATATAGGGTCCACACAGCGTCACATCTTGACATACCATGTTATGTTATGTAAGCCGAACAATTTGACAATATGAACAGCCTGGTTTTAAAATATTAAGTAAGGCATTGTACAGACTTGTCACTCAGGACAATGCTAACCTACAAAGTGCTGCTCTTGGCTGAATACTGCTTTGCAACTTTTCTTTCAAGCTGCAGAGGCTGTCTAAATGTGTCCAATCCTTCCTGACACAACATAACAACAGAGAAAAACATACTGTAGGAACCAAGAAATCTTGCACAGCTTATGATAATTAAAAAAAAATCAAAGATATCACAGGTGACAGGGAATGGGAGCGATGCAATGTAACACAACATAAAGAAAACGTCCTGCATATATATATGTATATAGCCTCCCCCAACAACTTGGAAGCGAGGTTGCTATCCCTGAGGGTGGGGGCTTTACAGCACTCCTACAGCCTCCACTTCTGGCAGGATATGCCATTGTGTATTTTAGATTTTACGCCTAAAAGCCTGCTCGTGCTACGATTCCAAGGATGCTGAAAATTACCTTTGTAACATATTTTACATTTTGATGAACGTACATCCCAGGACAAAACAATGTCGAAAGAAAGTTTTAGATACAAAATAGATAGATATAAATAGATGAAATAAGATATGATGTAGAAACAAGATGTACCAGCAGGACACTTGGCAGATGCGCAGGCTGAACCTGTGATCTCTCAGTATGATGTTGCTCACTGTTTTGTCTCCTTGCCATCCGCGCCTTAAAGCACAGCTCACAGCAATGGCATAGCTCTCTTTGAGTGCCTGTGCTATATAAAGCATTCACTCAACATGTCAGGGCTCATTTACTATGCTATACAGTATGTTCTTTTTGCTAAGTGGATTGATACATCCGATGCATAGTGACCCAAAGCAAGGGGTCTTGGTCTTTGGCTGCATTTTCTTTGAACCACAGAGCAAAAGTATATAATTTAATACAAAGTTTTACCACATATAACATTTGCAGGGCCGTGATATCACTCCACTAAATGGCAAGTGACACAAAAGCACCAGTGATATTAGAGAAATTTATTACTCCTCGGATAAACCCTTTGAGGTCTATCATCTCATTTTCAAGGGAGACCCACAACTGCCAGAGGTGAAAGAAAAAGGACATTATAGCCACAGACTAAAATTAGAGGGAGAAATAGAGTGATCCAGCCAGTGCAATGAGTACTAATCCACTAAAGCTAGACTATAATAAGACTTTTTATGCAATCAGTTATTAACTGTAGCCTGTATATATATATAAAAATTATAAGGTCTGTTCCAAGATTCAGCTCATTCATACTTAAAAAAGTATCATGACCTTGTGTCCTTGGGACCTTAGGAGTGAGTTAGACCAATCATGGCCATTTCACTTCATTTCAAATATATCATTAATAGAGCTTCACATCTGCTCTATGTTCATGTTGGTTTGATGAAATGAAAATCTCCACATTGAAATCTTCGCTCATTTGTGTACATTTGTGAGACACTGTCCTTTGAGTACGTCTAGTTAAAGACTTGAAGATCGATCAAGCCCATAGACACTAAATAGAAATAATATTCTTCTATCCCCAGCTTGGCTGTAGAGAGCAACAGCATGATATTACTTCCTCTTTGGACATTGAAAGCATTCAGCTAAGTGACAGTGGGTGGGTAATATGCATTTATGGGTGCTGCATGAGCAGAGAATGAAAGAGTCTCAGTATGGCCCCATTAGGGTTTCAGGAACCAGCTCTTAATAGGTATGCCTTCTTTTAAGATTGTGGCAAGCGTCAAAGCGACAAAAAGGGCATTAATAGAATAATTTGTATTAATGAAATTTTCATTGGACTGACTCACTGCCCGCATTTTGCCGCATCAATCAGAATCTAAGTGGTCTGTACAGAGGAATCTGGGCTCGCAGATGTTGGTTTGTTTGCCTCTCTAATCTGTCTGGTATGCTACGGCATCAAGCAGTGCAGGCTAGTCGGGTTAGTAAACAAGACTGTGCAATGTGCAGTTTTGAACAATTTACAAACTGCTAGCTCTTGCTGCCATTTGGAACCACGACTGAATAACAGAACTGCTCAGGCTTCCACACCTCTGCCAGCATGCCGTTAAAATACACTGTGTCAGTAGCACTTGAATAGCTGGCAAGCGTTTGCCTCTGTGTCTCTGAATGTGTCGTGTAAGAGTTAAGAAGAATATAATGTGAATGTGTTAAAGCTAGTAGGTCTCGCCCATGCACAAAACTACACAGGCGCACACGCATGCACTGCCCTGTGTACTCTCACACACACGCAGGCAAACGTGCACAAGTGTAAGCTTTCAACCTGCTATTTTGTTCGACACACAATAAGACTTTCTCACCCAAGCTCTTGCACATTGATTCCTTCATAGTCTGTTTTGCATTTCCCTTTGGCAGCATGCAGCAGACCCCTGTGGTGAGTTTAAATGCCACTGAGATTCAATAGAAAAAAAAAGAACTGCAGAGCAATGCAAAGTTTGCATAATGCAACGGTCACAGAATGCCTCTGCGATACAGAAAAGGAGAATAATGTAAATGTCAGAAAGTTTTTTGTAAGAAATGCCCTGATGCATGGATTCCTTTTCTAGAGTGAGTTCTCTTCTTACTTTCCCAAAATGTTGTTTGAGCTCTCGGGTACAAATTGGCAACTGAGAATTGTCCCATTGTTTTCAAAATATTCATTCATTCATTCATCTTCTATGCCCCAACTATCCCTTTCGGGGTTTGGGGGGGGGGGGCTGGAGCCTATCCCAGCTGTCAACAGGCCAGAGGCGGGGTACACCTTGAGCCGGTCACCAGCCGACTGCAGGGCAACATACAAACAAGCATTCACGCTCACACTCACACCTAGGGACAATTTAGAGTCACCAATTAACCTAATGAGCATGTTTTTGGTCTGTGGGAGGAAGCCGGAGTGCCTGGAGAGAACCCACGCATGCACGGGAAGAACATGCAAACTTCGCACAGCAAAGGCCCCACCCGACCCGGGGATCGAACCGGTGACCTTCTTGCTGTGAGGCACGCGCACTACCTGCTGTGCCACCGTGCCGCCTGTCTTCAAAATATATTAGAGAAATAAAAAAATGAAAATACTTTACAAAAACATTTTGTAAGGAGAGGTAACAGATAAGTCACAACTTACAAACAGCTAACAGCAACCATTATTTGGAAAAAATAACAAACACCCTACGACACCAACATAATACAGAATTAATAGTTTTTCAAGGTACAGTATCAACAACAGTATCAATTTTATTTACCACCAAACCAAAACCTCTCTTGATAAAACTGTCAGACTTCCTCCAAAACTTTGTAGCTTTACATGCAAATTTACTTCTGGAAGATTAAAAAAGTGGGTTTCTCAATAAATCCTTCCTTTTCCATGCAAATTCACCTGAATGAAATCCTTTTAAGTAGTTGTAAAACATGTTTTTGTCTCTTGTTTCATTTCAGGGGTACAGCATATATTTCATCTGATTGCAAAAGTAATAAAAAAAAAAAAGTGCAGCCAATTCTACATGTTTCTATGCCTTTCAGGGTATTTCTGACGTAAGTGTCTAAAATGTTCTTTGGGGGAATGCAAATCTGCATTTGTTTTTCTGATGTGTCAGACTGAGGTATTCGTTAACTGGTACATTTTTAGTACATGCCCCAGCACACAAGCACACAAAGGTGTGTGATCCTTTGATCCCCCAAAATATGCAGCTCAGTGAGTAATTGATTCCCTGCTCAGTGTAAGAGCTCCCTCGGTATTCTCAGTGCATGTGTATGAACATACGCAAACCTCTGTGTGTAAATCATGCATGCGTGCACACATACGTACACTGTATGAACGCAATGTGTGAATTGTGCTCACAGTCGTGGCTATAGATCATTGTATAGTGACCTTCTCATTGACAGTAATGGAATAACAGAATGAGACAGGAGGCAATTATGATGTAAATGAAGACGGCTATTTGTTTACATCGTGTATACCCTGGATGGATGGTGAGGATGCATCATTCCTCCTATTGTTTTACTTCAGCGTTTGATATGCTGCCATCTAACAATGAGGCAGTGTGATGTATTCCCTACAGTGGCGGGCTACTGCACAAAGGCATTGTTGACGGGGGACATTCTGATCGCCTTTAACTGACCATACCCCCCCTCCACAGTGTAATTTACTAAACAACATGTGCTTCTACCCATGTGGGATTGTGATATTAGCAGGACACAGAGTGAGAAAGAGAGGAGAGAAAGGATGAGCTGTGCCTTGGAAAGGTGTGGGGAGTAGGTAGCTGGAGATGAAGCCTTTATGAGTCGTTCGCTGTGTTCCCAGAATACTGACCCTCCCACAGACTTGTCTTATTTCAGATTGGTGGAATATCCCTAGAGACAGGTGTGCAAATGTGTGCAGACAATCCCTCACTCTACCACTCTCCCTCACTCTCTCCCTCTCTGTCTTTCTCCTTCTCTTTTGACTTCCCTCCCTCGCACCAGCATTGAAAAAACACAGCAGGACAGAGAAGAAAGCCACATTGTACACAGAGCAGAGTTTGGCAGACCCCAAATTAGAGACTCAGGAAGGTTGGTTACGATAAGAGGATCAGGCTGAGTAATGGGTTCAAAGGATGATCATCTGTTTGCCAGTCTGCCGATACAGGGGGAGAGGAAAGAAGAGGCACAGACGCATGGAGGGGGTTTGCACATCCCATCTGCAAAACATAGGATTATGGGAGACAATAGATCAATCCACCAAAGAATTCCCAGGAAACGTGCAGGCAAATGTGAGCACATGGAGGGACATACTGTACATGAAAAAGCATGTGGAAGGACACAGGCGCATTCAAACGCTGCTGTACATCCAGTATATGAAGAGCAGTAGCCCTCCCACACATCAGAAGCGTCGGCATGATAACCTTGGGTTGTGTTGGCAAAATTATTTTCTGTTAGATTAAATGTCATTTGTCCATTTGCATGTTTATTTACCTCCTCCTGGGAGAAAAAAGATGGCAGATATGCATAATTGAAATTTGCTGTTGTAAGCCTAAAGGAAAGTCATTGTTTAACGGCAGCATGTGTGGCATACTATTTGCTGGCTCACATTCAGGGAATCCATTTTAATACAGGACTATCTCCTCACTGTACAAACTGAATGCCCCCAGCGGCCACAGTGCATTGAATAAAGAGCATTTGCTGCAGACCTCTGGCACTGCCTCCAAATCCATTGGCTCACAGTGTCAGAGGGGTTCAAAAAACATTGTAGAAAAGTGCAGGTGACTTGTGCTCTGCAACTGCTACATGCTCACCTCAACCACTGTTTTAATCAAGTGTTTAGTGGTAAAATACCTAATAAAAATCAATTATGATCATATAAAATTTCTAGAACATACATTTTTTTTAAAGAAAAGTTACGCACTACTGAGCAAAAGTAGCTTGGTTGTTGCTTGGATTTTTGGGGTGTAGCTGTAGGTGTTTTTTGGCTCTATTTTTTATGTGTTGTTTGGTCTTTGTTGCTGTAGTGTTGCTGAGTTAATGTTGATGTGGTGGCTGTGGTCCTGAAGCTAGAGCGGGTCCATTAATTGCATTTCTAAACCCCAGTTGCTCCCAGTGGACAGGCCTGGGGAATTAGGGGCAGATTGTGAAGTGCTTTGTCTCAATAAGTTTGAAAAGTTCTGTATAAATGCATTGACCAGGGTTTATGGTTTCTATGAGGGTTTCACAGAGTGAATTTTCTGCACCGTATAGTTCTCTCAAAAAGTTAAGTGGCCATAGCATTTGCACCACTTTTTGAGTGACGAGACGAGTTTCCAGAATCTGTGTTTACTGCTCACTGTGAAGTAAATAGTGTAGTGTCTGTCATATAGGGAACACAGAATGAGCCAACAAGGGAGTGAGTTCAGATTTGTGATGTTTCAGCACCATGGACAGAGACAGAAGAGACTGGTTCAAAGGGTTCAGAACAATGGAGGGAGACTGCTTATTGCAAATATAATTAAAAATCTATACATTGGATTACTGACTATAGATCTCCAACATTGTTCCAAACCAGCTTGATGTTTTGAAGTATAATACGAGTATGCAATCGATTCACCCCTGCAAACTAATTGTTTCAAGGTTTTAATCAGGTAACACACTAAAAACATTGGCCAGTGATTCATCCGGCTTGCATAAGGTGACATTATTTCGACATTCCCCAAGATCGGCACATTCAAGTGATTAATGTTACACCCTTGCATGACATTTAAGAAAAGCGCTTGTCACCAACAGAGTGGAAAACTGATAAACATGTGCATTCAAAACAAATGCTACTAATTGTGTGGATTGCCTTAGCTCAACGTGGCCCTATTTAGACCTCCCTAAAGTCAGAGCCATTGGTGTACCGAGGCAAGAGACCTTTTTCATCCTTCCTGCCATCAATTAAGGGCTTAATTTCACTAAAGCCAGACAGTGACTGCAGTCTAATTTCTCTATCAGAAATGTCATTACTGGGCTGTTTGAACAGTAAATCATTTCAGAGAATGGAAGCTGTTACTGCCTTTCAGTCTTGATGAGATACTACCAAGCAGCAAAAAAAGTAACGGTCAAATGACAAAAGTAATGAACCAACATCCAACTTGACTGAAGGCCAGAAAACAGTGAGTAATGTTGGTTGAATACTAATAATAAAAAGACCACAACGGGCTGTGGTTCAATATAGTTTACAGCTTATCCAAAGACACATCCATGCATTTTTTAGCTGAGCTTCTAAAACATATATGTAATCTATATTTTGCCATGGGGTAATTCAAGTATATTACACCTTGAAAGTGACAGCATAAGAGAGCTCTTCCAGTGACATGGCCTTGCTCGCAGACAGGAGTTGAAACTAATCTATTGATTATAGTGCTGAATGTTCCAGTGGGAGGTGAAATGAGTTATTTTAAGTCCTGGTGTGAGAGGAGGTGAAAGAAGGAGAAAAGACAGAAACAATACCTCCGAACAACAGGAGATCCAGGTACCCAGCACAGATGAATACCACCTCAGCAAGCATCTAAGCAGGGAGCCGTGTGTGGATGTCTTTGTGTATATCTGGTTATGCATGTGCTGTGTGTGAGTGAATGAGTTGAAAGAAAAAAAACAGGAGAGTGAGTGACAAAGAGGCGGCTGAGGTGGTGCTCGCAGTCGATGAAGTGCCTTCTCTCCGGTGGCCTGGGGAGGCGTGGGTGTAATAGATTAAACTAGTGTCTCGGGGCTCATCCCATGGCTAACCCTGTCCTATTAAGAGTGGCAGTGCGAGTCTTTCACAGTCACTCCACTCCAGTGCGGCGTGGACAGGGCTGCTGGCAAGGCTCTCAGATGGCACTCCACTGTTGTGAGAACTGTGGGGATGGGAAGGCTTCGAGGCGACCAAGGACACAAACCGATGTGACTGATGGCAGCACAATAAAGTGAGCATCTCTTCTCCACAGTGTTAGGACCCCCCGGTATTCTGAGGAACAGCAAATGGCTCTCTGGGGCATGTAAGCTTTTCTCTACTGATGATAAACGCATTGTGCTCTGTGGTCAGTTGACTGCTTATGGTGGCTAGAGGTCTTTAGCATTCTTCTGCATGGCAAATTCTTGCTGAACTCTCAGTCAATAACTGCAGTGACCTTATAAAGAAGCCACTCATTCACAACAGAGATATCAGGCCAGACTCTAACCACTGACTCATAATTGCTTATCTCAGAATCTCATTGGAATGTCCACCCCGAAGCAGCTTTGCATCCTAGAAATAACGTCTACATCTTATGGAGCATTGTTAGGACTATTACAGCTGGCTGCAATCCAACAGGCAAATCTTTTAGATGATGGGCGCTGTCATGTGGGATCAGGAGGTTTTGGCCTCACTAGAATTATGCATCCAGACATGGTGTAATGTTGCTGTTTGGAGAAATATGTTGGCTCACATAGCTGCAATTAGAAATGCGATATTCAAGGGTTGTTTGGCTTAGCTTTGATTTACTCTCAGAGGATAAATCATGTGAGGGGGTGTTAATGATTCATAAGTTGTATTGTAAATATATAATACTGTGGTTAAATGGATTTAAGACTGCTCTGCGTATCACAGATTAAACAACATTTGAAATATTTTTCTCCCAGCCTCTTCGGGTAGTACCTGTGTTCAGCACAAACAAATGATATCAGCCTGCTAATGACTTGCTGTGCTGTGATAATGATTCTTCAAGGGGAAAGGCTGCTTTCGCCCATGGGTGTTGGCAGAAGACCGTCCCCCATATTATTGACTGAGCGCAGCTGACGTTTGAGAAGAGTATTGAACTCTGCTATTGTAATACTGAACTGAACACCAAACTGAGAACCTATTCAATATGCATATCCTGCTTCACCCATCCCCAAAATAACAGCAAGCTGAAAAAACAGCTGCGACGAACACTTTACACTGCGCAGGGAGCAAGCTGTGGAAGAGGGACCAGAAACAGACCTGAGTATCAAGTGAAGAACAGATTTCAGTTTATGGATTTACTCTTATATCTCAGTAGAAATCGTCAGCAAGCGCCGTTCAGCATTCACACACGTGAATCTGACGATGCAAGGACTTCTTAGTGTGTGTGAAGTATAATACTGTACCTATGAGACTTTGATGCCTTGATTAGTCCCCTGTTCTAAATTAACAAATTCCCTTGGAACCTAAGACGTTCAATTGGCAAGAAAAAAAAAAGTTCCTTCATTCAGTATCACTGCCAGTGCAATGAAGGTGCACATTTACATATCAAAGGGCACAGCACCATGTCTAGAATTTCAAGTGTGTTCTGTTGTGATGTTGAAGAGCAGCAGCACTGACATGAGAGGAACTCGGTCTGTCCTCCTTACAAATTCCTCCGTTGATACACTTCCTTGTTGTGTCCGCAGTAACCCATAAAAGGTGCATAACAACTGAGGCCATAATGAGACACTTCAAACAAGTAATTGAACATGCCTAGGTGTACGCAACTTGTTTAAGCAAATGCATGTGTGGATATGGGTAATAGTTACTCATACAGCACCGGTTCTGAGCGCAGAAGTAGGTCATCTTCGAGGAAGGGGGAAAAACGCAAAATGATACATGCAGTCAGAGAATGAATGGCCATCTTTTTCTTCCTGGGAAATTTCCCCTATGGCCTCCAGATCTGATTTGATTCTCCCCAAGTCAGGCGTTGACACATTAGCACGTCTTCTCATTAACTCAGAGTTTCTCATTACCCCCTCCTGGCCCCATTTTATTCCTATTTAACAACAGATATCCCAGACATACTTGGAACATCATGAGTCTCAGACGCATTAAACAGGCAGTGAAGCTCCCAACGTTACTGCTTTGGCACCCAAACCAGAATATGTAAATTAATCCGTGGGATTTGCTTGACACTTAATCATATGCCTGTCCATGCATTGTTCAGCGGGTATCAGAAAAGCCTCTCCCTCCTCCATCTGCTGAAGAAATGAGCTGCATTTGTTCTCTGATGTTCTACTTAATGAATACCTTTACTAGCAAAACCTTTGAATCCTGATGAAATACTTAGTGTGTACTAGAATGGATAAATATGACACATTAACTAAGTTAAGTTTATTAGAGAGTTGATAAATTAACATCTTCTGGTGGTTATACTGGTGACACTAAACACTTAGAAAATAATAAATAATAATAAGAGAATAATTATTTGAGTTTGTTGCTTGCTTGTTTGCTTGTGAGCTAGCTAAAAGTAAAGCTACCATCAGAGTGAGGGCATCTGATTTGCATGGTACTGACAGCATCTCATAAATGTTATTAGTGGCTTCCAGTTGCATGATAACATTAAGATGATTAATATTTGTAAATTCTGCCTTACAGAGGCAGAGAGAAATGTTACAGTTTGTTTGCAAATGATTGCATTCTGTTTGTATTGACCTTTTACGCAGCATCCAAAGTTTTTTTAAATCAGGGTTGTCAGTTTTGACCAAAATATGTCCTTGTGTTTTGGCTTTGTAATGCTGTCTTAGCCTGCCAGCAATTTAGAGGTATAGCAAGATAACTGTGAGTCTGATGAGGTGCTTTCAAACGTTTAACTGCTTCTTGGGTCACAACAACAAGGCTGAAAACAGGTTAATAGCTAAAATCTGAAAATATCTTCTCAAACCGGTAACTTTAAACATCACAGTCCACCTGCACCTAAGTAATATTCCTCTTGCTCAACTGTTTTAAATTTAGGCATTATTTACGCACACCATTTGACAAATGGAACGCCGGGGTGCCAGCTGCGCTCGCTCGGAGATTTGTGTCAGAAGTGCAAAGTCTGCGTGTGAGAAGAGCATTTCCCCATCACACCCCACGAGTCTCTGTCTGCAGCTAGCCGAGGATTACATGAAAATTAGACAGTTATAAAGGGTGAGAGTTTGGGATTCTATCCTAATTGTGGCGATGCAGCATGTTGAGATGGAAAGCGATGCTTCTCCTCATCCCCAGTGAGACTCTGGCTAATGAGGCTTGGTGTACACCTCCTGCTGTCCACCTCCCCAGCATCGCCTTCCCTCCTCCTCCTCCTCCACCTGTGCACGTATTTCAGCTGAGCTATGCATGGCTGTCTACATGTGGCAGTTCAGGCACAAAGTGATATAGAGTGCATGAAGGCCTCCTATTAGTATCATTAATGCTAAGGTGTCTACTTTTATTTTTTATACTGGTTTTGAATCCCATGAACACCAAATAATGAGAGTGTTTTCATTATATCATTGATTCATTTATTCCCAGCCTAAAACTCAGCCTCTGAAAAACAAAGTACACTGAGTTCCTTTGCTGATTTCCAGCGATTCACAGGAACCAGTACAAAGCTCAGTAAGCTGAAATAAAGACTGCTGTAAATTTTAAGCCACTTTGTAGGTGCAAATTGGTGGGAAACCTTTTAGTTTGACTGTCGGATCGGCATTTGAATGACACCCGCAGTGAACTCAGTTTTTTTATGGTAGCGTTGCTTCAGGGAGCTTGGTCTTCCCTGTGTTGTCACTTCTTGAAAGAGATTGAAAGGGACAGAGTGTATTTCCTGTTGAAGGATCTTATAGCTGTGCCTAGCCAGTTGCATCTGGCGCACTGTAATCAAACCAATCATGGTGGTTGATGGTCAATGATTGCTTTCAGATTGGCTTGCCTTCACATAGCTCGCTCTCTTTTTTCTTTTTTACGGACACCTGCTGTAGCGGCAAGACTGTGAAACCATGGAGATGGAGGAGAGACAGAGGGCTTGAGAAGCATCTGCTATCACTGTGAAATCATGATTGCACAGCCTCTAGTCACTGGTTGGACTCTAATTAGTTTGCTAATTCATGTGCATTTAATTTGGACAGCGACTGGTCATATTTATCTTGCATCCAAAAAAAAAAGAGAAGCTTTTTTCTACCTCCTCCAGCACGCCTCCCCTCTCACTTTCACTGTCTCTTTACATAAGCACACGTTGCTGTGCTAAAGCCAGCTGTTTTCACTTGGTGGTTTTTGAAACAACATGCCAGGGAAGCCCAAGTCCTGGGGCGGGAAGATAGCATTGGTGCCATAGTGGTTCCATGTTAGTCAATTTGAAATACACAGAAAGGAATGTCTCTCATGTGAGTCCGGGCCAGTAGAGCGTGAACGGCTGCAAGCTCGCCAAGTATGGTTGGTCACACATGAGAGGGCAGGAGACAGGCAGAAGTACGAACACGGGTGTCACTGCTGTCGGATGTTTACACCTCAGCGGCAGACATACCGAGGATGCAGATTTTTCTCCTCGCTTTTGACTAATTGACTCTGGGCTGATATGTCAGAGGCTTGAAGAGGTAGAACATGAACCCCTGAGCTGTTGTATGGAAGACTCCTGTTAAAGGGCGTAGTTCTGCTGAACCCAGTAACTGTAGCCTGACTTATTCACACTGAAGGGGCAAGACATTAACCTGGTCAAGGCCTACTGTGTGTCTCTCATGGAATAGGCACCACTGTGCTATTCACTTCCACTTTAGCTGCCATTTAAACAAGAAAAATATGTGCAATCATCACCTGTGATATCATATCTGAGGGTGTTTTCACAAGTGCGTTTTCTCCTTTTGAGGCACCTGAGAACAATGCTATTTGAGTGTGTTTTGAATGACAATATGATCATTCAAATCCCCTGAATGCTGAAATTTGTTGGATAAAAAGAGGCTGATGTTGACATCTGGTAGCAGTTACTCATCCTTGAAAATGTTACAATAACAAAAATGAAGTGAGGGCAAGCTTGCTGTCAACACTGATGCTCATGTTCAGTAACTGCACTTCCTCAAGTGCTCTCAGCTCATACAGATGAACACTACAGAGAAAGTGAATTACAGCAGGAGCGATAACAGATTCCAGATCATGACACGATTATCGTGTGAAGATAAACTGCCGTTGCAAAAGTAACTTTAACTGTGCTCTTTTCTGTTTTTTGTAGCCGCTGGACTTTGAGTCCAAGAAAGCATACACCTTTAAGGTAGATGCCTCCAATGCTCATCTGGATCCACGATTTCAAAGCTTTGGGGCCTTCAAAGACACAGCAACAGTGAAGATTAACGTTTTGGATGTGGACGAGCCCCCGGTGTTCAATAAGCCCTCCTATGTGATGGATGTGTACGAGGATACACCCGCGGGCACCATCATTGGAGCGGTGACGGCGCAGGATTTAGATGCCAGCAGCAGCCCAGTCAGGTAAAGTTAAAGTCACCGTTATATACTTTACACAAGTTTCAGAACATTGTGTTGTTCTTTGGTTTTCTGTCAAGTTGCATTTATCAAAATGATCTAAGTGGCTGAAAATTTCACCAGAGAGTATCTACACTGTGCAAGCATTCATCGGCTTTGCTCCACTTTGGCTTAAAATGCCACATTTGCAAATGTTTGGTCAATGTTATTTTGGTTACTCGTGACATATGTAGATTATGTTTAGTGGTGAATCTGTTTTAGTTTTGTTTGCCTGCAGCAAACAGTCCAAATTCCCAATCTTAAAGGAACTAAAGGTGACTTAAGGTGGCATCAGAATAATTTTACTGCGGACTTTCTTTGATTTTCAATAAAATCTCAAGATATGGAGTGATTAGAATCCACAAATGACTGTACTTTTAGTTGTGTTCTTAAGTACTTTGATGGAAAGAGCCATTAAGGTCTAACTTTATTGGAAAACGAGAGGTTTTAATTAAAAACTTTGCTGCTTAAATAATAATACTTGATAGTGGTCAGGATATGAGAAACAGAAAGAAAGCGCAGTTTCAATTTGACCCATACTTCTTTCCATTTAAAGAAGTGTTATGTAAATCATTTTTATTTTATTCATGAAGACTGAATCTTACTCTGGAATGAGTGGTTACAGGGAATGAAGTAACCCTGGATCTGAACGCACATCTTCATCTTGAGAGGCTTTACTGTTGAACCAAATATCCCTCGTAACTCCCACGAGGATAAAAGAGCTAAAGGGAGAAGTATTGTGATACCGCTGCAAGTAATTGAAGGTTTTAGAACTCTAATCCATTCATCAATGTCTCCAGGCTCCATTCATCAACGTCACCGTGGCTTTAATCTTCAGAGTATTGTCCGTTTCACTCATCAGTTTGAGGACTAATCAATCGATGTAGGACATTTGACATTGTCATGTAAAGTCCTGCTAGCGTCATCCCGCAGCAGCTCAGGGGGTGTTGGTGACGTGAGGGAGAAAAAAGCATAACTTTATTAGTGGACCCATGTCTGAACTTGATATCTGCACTGTTAACATGAGAGTGATGTCTGAGCTCTAATTTTTAGAGTGCTGATATTATCTGACTTTAGTTGATAGATTATTAATTAAGATTATTTACATGTTGAATTAATCTGACTGCTGGACTTTTTACTGTAACTTACACTCATTTTCACATTAAATCAACACAATATAATGAATAAAAATAACAATTTGCCCTGTAAGTTATGGTGAAGGAGAGCATCTCTCTGATCTTGCAAATGATGTAACTGGCTGTCATTTTAAAAAGACATATTTCTATACTGGGTATTGCATAGTTGTCCTTTGTGTGTGTGTGGTCGTGTTGCCTGGCAGACTTATGACATCACTGAGAAGAAAATGAAGCGGATGATATTTTGCCAGAGTTCTTTTATGCAGCTTTCATGGCTGTAATTAAAATGGACCACACTACACAGAGGAAGCTGTCCTCATGCTTTTATTTTTATCTACATCCTGAATTAGGTGCACCGCAGTAATTAGTTGATGCCCAGCATAACTAGTTTTACACTAACATTTTCGGGTTAGGTTATAAAAAAGAGCTGCTGTTTGGACCAGACAAAGGGAGTTTGCACATAAAACAGTGAAAACATTGTTAGTAACAATAATCTAAATTGAACCTGACAGCTGATAAGAAAAACATACGCAGTAGTGCAGTATATAGCCCCACAGAAGCAAAGAATACATATTAATGCGAACACTGTTCTGTACTGTTTTCTGTGATGTTTCAATTGCACTTTGTTTTTCCACAGAACTCAAAAATTAATCCTCATCAAGCAAAAATTCCTAGCATAACAAAAACTTAAAGTCCTAAATAATCTTTCGAGGCTGTGCTGCAGACTGCAGGTCTCTCTGTAATAATCAGGTGAGACATTCAGACATCACTGCTCAGTTTTACACTTCTGACATGCTTGACATAACTCTGGTTTCTACTCAAGGCAAGTCATCCCTCCTCTTTCTCAATCTCTCCGTCTCGCTACACGCCTCCCACCACACAAACACACACACGAGCACATTAGGCGGTGTTCTATCGTAACACTTGAGTGGTAGATAACAATAGACTGTCATTGGCAAAGACAAAAGAAGTGCATTCTTAAAAATGTATGAGAAGCATTTTGTTAAAATCTACTGCTGTACTTATTTTTGCTCGGGCACGCTGCTTTGTAGTAATGCTTCTTCCAGGATGTATCACTGGAGCGTAACACAAACGGCAAAAGTACCTGTTGCCCGGACAGTTGTTTTGTCATGAATATTTTATTCCAGAAACAACAAAAAAAGGGGGAGACGCAGAGATTTGTGCAACAAAAAGCTTATGCCCTCTATTCTGTGGATCTCCACTTTGTCTTCAGCACTTTAAATATTCATCAATACCACAGCTGACATTGTTCATTTGTGTGCCTTCAGAGAGCAGCTTTGCATTCTTCACTTCAAAACAATAGACCCAATGACCCATCATGCATAGGGAATCATGCTTTTAGACTTTAGACTCAACTGAATCTGCTATTTAGCAGTATCATGCCGAGTTATCTGTAGCTGGGGAAACAAAAGGGCGTCATGAATACTGCATTGTTGGTCGATTCTAAAGAGCTTCTGAAAGTCAGAATGGTTTTTAGAGAGTGAACTTTTGGCCTCTGTCTAAAATGGTATTAGCACAGATTGCAAGATACTGACCATGAACTTAAAAAGTGTTTACTGCAGCAAAACCATAAACTGTAAAAATCAATGGGTGTGGAAAATAAACATAAATGTGCCTTCACTTTTTAAAATCTCCTTTGCATTGTGTGTAATGTCCCCTGGACTGAGTTATCATTACTGCCGTTCAGAGCAGGAGATAACGCTGTAATTAATTTTTAGATCCACAGTCCTCAGCGCTGAAGTAGACTCTTTAGATCTGTGATTTCTTTCTCACATTCTCCTTAATGATAACTCAGAGATTGAACCAATTACAAGTAAAACTTGTTTGATGTTTTCTATCTCACATAAATAGAAAAAAATCGCAGTCTGTGAGACGTTTTTGCCATTCATCTTGTGAGATTGTGCTCGTGGGGGTTTGTCGTCTTGGTCCAGGGAATTTCAAAACATTTAGTTTGGAATATTCTGGATATGAGTCAGCCTCTCTCTCTAACTGCTGGGCCACACTCAGTGTAACGCATGCTTTAGCAGCAGCTTGACTCAAATGATACCCCCCCCCAAAAAAATGCTTTTTGCCCGGAGGAGAAATCGCAAACCGTTGATCTTTTGAACTCTTGATGGGAGTTTGGCTGTAATATTTATCAAAGAGACTCACACTAAACTATTTTGACACGATCATGTTCACTTCAAGGCTATGCGCAACACAGAGTTAGAGAAAGGACGTGGACAAATCAAAATTGAAACAGAAAATCTGATGGAACCAAAGCTTGTTGAAAAAAATTCTGCCGGAGTGGTTTTGTTATCGCTCTCATTACAGTAAAAGACTTCGGGGGTTTGAACGTACGCCAGGCCTCTTTCTCTTAATGAGTGAGTCAAGTCCAGTTTGAGGCTGTACAGTGTGAAAAACAAGCATGATAAATATTAATGAGAAATACCCTTTTAAGATCAAATAGCTTGCTATGAGAAAGAAAAAAAAATGGCAGAGTGGTGGCCTGGAGAGGCTCCTTCATATGGAGAGTTGACGCTCAAGCCCATGAGAAATTCAGCATCTGTCCTGTGGAAGCGCCTGCGAGCAAGGCGCCGAACCCCCAACCTCTGACCTCCTTGTGAAGGCGAATAGAAGACAGCAACATATTTTCTTCTGCGGGAACTCCACTGACGATCACAAAATTATTAATGAAAAATAGCCTTTTAAGATCAAATAGCATGGCATGATGAATGGCGCTGTCAGTGGCATGTGGTTTGGTTTCAGATCTCTTTTGTGTTTCATAGTTTGCATTCAGAGCGACCGGCCCAGACCATAGATGTGTTTCTCAGAGAGGACGCCGTATCCTCTGTTCTCAGACACCAAACCAACATTTTATGCCTTTGTAGTTCATTGGCCGTGAGAGATTGATACGTTTTCAACAGTGCCTAAAATTCATTTATGCCCCCAAGAAAACCGTTTGCTCAGCATGGCCGAAGTACATGTGCCCCATTACTAGATTGGAAAGTATATGCGATCCTCAGCACATTTTCTGGAAATGACCATTCAGAATGAGTAATGAAGGCTACGCCAACATTATATTACACCTAACTCATATACATGAGCCCAGAGGGGAAATCGCTGTGGTTTAATCTCTGCTTTATGTTGGAAATGGATGCCATTAAACAAACATTTTCTTTCAGGTATTCCATTGACTGGAAGAGTGACTTGGACAGCTACTTTGACATTGATCCCGTGGAGGGAACGATTTCCACCAACGAACTCCTCGACAGGGAGAGCATCGCGCAGCACAATATCTCCATCGTGGCGACCAAACTTAGTAAGTATGACAACACGATCGATTGTGATTCATGCAGGTGGCGTTGTCCTTCCCCCGCCATAATCTGTGTGAAGGATTTAACACGCTTTTACTCAAGTCAATACTCAATCCCATTTTGCTGGAAAGGTTTATAGGTGACTATAAAGCATGATGGCTCTCCCAGCGGGATGTATCTTCAGGACATTGTCTCCTCTAGCATACTCTCTTCAACTCTGTTTTCATTTTTAACGGTCTTTTTTAGCACGTTTGATGACATTGGCATTGGACGGGAGCTTCTCTTGCCAGAGTCAACTTTTACTTACACCGCAGTAAAATGTGAACCTTCTAGAGTTTTACAGCAGGCAGATGCAGTCGCATCACAGCGTGTTGTGAGCTCAAGAAAGCACAGCAATGCGGAGCTGTGGCTTTAAGAAATGTCATCAAGCTAATTATGTTTTTATGAAGGAAGTGGAGCAAATTTCCGGATAAATAAGCAAATCCATCGTCATCAAGTCATCAAATCTGCTAAGAACCGTCAAAGTCATTATCCCAGAGGCAGGCTGGTGCTCAATCAAAATTACCCACGCTGTATATTCATTAGGACAGACTGTGAAATATGGGCTGTTAAAACTTGAGTCATTGTCGCCTTGGAAACTGATATTACTCACATCCCCTCAAGGTCATGGCAGTGACATGCTAATTCTGTTTTCAATGTGTGTGTGCGTGTCTCTTTGTGTGGCTTTTGTGCATAAGTGTCAAGGAACTGGAGGATGAGGTAGACTGAAAGGATATAGGGTGGTGGGAGGAGGGAGGGAGTGGGAGGAAGATGGGAGTTTTACAAGGGCGTTACATGTTCAGTCTAAGCGACGCAGGAATCGAGCAGTACTTCTGCACATCTTGCCCTCGCCCGTCTGCCTTTCGCTCCGTTCTTATCAGCTTCTGATCCATCCCTCTGTCCTCTCTGGTTCCCCTCCAATGTTCCTCCAGCGTCTATTTTCACCGTGAGGGGAAAGAAAAAAAAAAAAGGTCCCATCCACAACCAGCGTTAAAACAATAATGGTTGCACTGGTGCAGCAGGGGTAGGGATAAAGCAAGCACCCCTGGGTTTGTGTCCCAACTTTGAGTTCAACTGTGTTTTTGACCTTGAGTGAGATTTGGCAGAACTTTGTGTTGTGGGTATTGAATAGCTATTACGGCTCCTCTGTGATGCATTCTATTATCATCGTTGGGATGTTGTCTGTCTGTTATTTGGGTTTTAAACCATGAAGAACAGCAATAAATACTGAGGCGGGATACCTCCAATGCCGGTAGAAATGATGCATTGTACGAGGAGAGGTCGTGCACACACAGAAGGCGTCCTGACTTCTCTATAGTCTGGAGCTGCCTCAGTTGACACTGCACAGCAGCTCTCAATAAACAGTAAAATATTGCAGTTCTGTTTTTGACCCATTTCTCCATCTACTGTGTGTCCTTGCTGCTGATGCTTTCCAACTTTTTTTTTCCACATGCACCTTTTATTCCCCATTACAAAGACTCTGAGGCAAATATCCAACTATATGAGTTTTTGGATGACATTTTACTTGAATAAAGGTACCTTTACTCTGTAATGATTAGCACAACACCTGAGTTGGAGACTTTTCACTTCACAAAGCCTCTGAGATTTGTCCGGTCATTGCTAGACACCGCAGTCATGCAGCAAAATGAGAGCAGTGTCTGCTGCTCTCCGGAGACACAGCACACAGCAGAAGGCGTGCTAAATAAGAGCCGGGGCTAGATTAACGGTTTGCTTTTTGGCATTTAAGCCCAGTGGCAATTTTTAGGAGTCAAAGAGAGGGGAAGATGTATTAAATGCAATAATAACCTTGGCAGGAGGCAATGAGGAAGCGCGCTCTCTATCTATTTACAGCAACTGAGTGCAGTTCCACACCAACATGGAGTTCAGTGTTGTGAGTTTTTCTGTCCACAGTTGCACTTTTAACAGATTACTATCCACGTGGAATGTTTCTATCTGTTTTGTAGCACATTTTATAGATTTGTGGTTGATTGCTTGCAAAGATGGAGTTTTTTTTATTTATTAAAATGAGCTTAATTAAAAAAAGGAATATCCAGCAGAAAAGCAGTATAAAGCAGGCAACTTTATGGCTGACCGACCGAGCATTCTGTCGCACTACAGGATTCTGTTTCAATAAAACAAATAGAGCATTTGTTATTGGGCTGAAATGCTGACACTAGTCAGATTTGAAAATAAGCACTATACCATTGCTCCATCTAGTGGGCTATAAGATATATCACTGATGACATGCTGAGAGTCAGTCAACAGTTATTTAGATGAGCTCTTGAGATGAGATGAGGCGTAAATGATAAGCTCTTGCGTCCAGGAGCCTGGGACTTCAAAGACAAATTTTCAGCGATCTAAAAGATTTGAAGTTGTCCAAACTTTTTGGAAGCCAAAGAACTGAGGACCTTGATGACCGAAAAGATCAGTATTTTTGCTGGGTGCGCATCAATGTTAGTAGTTCAGTCAGAGCAAAGCAGCAAATCCCATCCTCGGTGTCATTTTTACCTCGGTGGGAAGATTGCTTTTTCCGTCAAGGTCGGAGACAGGTTACTAACTGAGCCGTGGCTGCGTCTCCAATCCCCTTGAGACGACTCGACAGATCCCCCCCTGCATTCTTCTGAACCACCCACCTACACACAAGCCTACGCACCTACGCGCCCCTACACTGGCACTCACACAAACAAGCGCACACTAAGCCCCCCACTGCAGAGCAAAGCCTATTCCCACATCAAATCCATAAAGTTTACCTTACTTGGGCTTTCACACAAAAAGAACATTTCCCTGTTGTGCCCCTGCAGTGAGGAAACATTGTAACAAACAGCCCTGTATTCAAGTTAGTCCCTCTCAAGGGGGCTTTCATACTATAATTAATATGGGCTGCACATCTTGTGGCTAAAACCCAGAACAGAACCTGAGGAAAAACAAGCTTGCAAAGAAAACGTTCTCTCTATAGGGCCATGTTCCATAATGTGAGACATGCTTTATTTGCATGGGAAGCTTTTCCTGTGTGTTTTTATTTAATTCTCCTTTTCATCATCAATCATAAAAAGCAGCGCCCGGATGCAATTTATGCCTCAACATGTTCCAGACACATGAATGGTTTTCTAGCAGACTCATTTAACCAGAGCGACCTACAGTGGGCGAGCAGATCGGCGGTTTAGCATCTGCTCAAGGACGCTCTGACTGGACACTCGTGCACAAAGGCCTCTTTAACCACTTGGCTGTCCTACAGCAACAGTGATAAACCTTTATGCTTCAGCTCAGCATATGATGGTAATACTTTAGATATCCACATGATGTCAGTGCTGTGAAAATAAAAAAAAACCTGTGTTGTATTTATCTGTATTCATGTAACACTATCCAGTCCTGAGGGCGTATTTGTGCTTTACTTATTCTGTATTGTGTTTTCTTCTCCAGACAGTCCAGTTCTGACCAGTCGGGTGGCCGTCACTGTCCACGTGTTGGACATCAACGAGTTCCCCCCTGAGCTGGCCAGTCCTTATGAGACCTTTGTGTGTGAAAATGCCAAAGTGGGACAGGTATGTTCGCATTTGCTCTCCTCTCTGCCTCTTTCCGTGCACGTCATGCACTCATGACAATGAAAGCATCACATTTTCTGGTGTTAAGACGGGTTGACCTTTCAGATTGAAGCTGACATGGCTTGAAGGTAGTTATTGAAAACTACCTGAAGGTGTTAAGTTGAATCTTAAAGGTGTGGTTTTGCTTGCAAAGAGTCGTTGTTTACACGTAGGCATAAATAAACAGTGATTTTGTGGCATGTGGAGATAAAATTTAGTGGAATTTTCTGCTTTTTGGAGCCCCGTATTGCTGTAGTAAATACACACATTTAGTTCTCACATTGATACCTCACAGAGGGTTCGTTTCCAGTGTCTTACTCAAGGTTGCTCGAATAAAACCTTTTATTTCAAGAGAGTTTGCAGAGAACCCTTCAGCACAGTATATGAATCTAAATCTTGAACTGATTGTGTCATAGAGTTCGATTCAGCAGGAGAAGCAATCATAAAGCACAGCAGTACTTTGCATATCAGCAACCCAGAGTACATTTCAGATGATATATTAGAGATGCAGTTGAGAATTTGCCTGTGCGCATTGTAAACCACCTGTGCCTGTAAATTAGCCCATTAACTAGCATCTATATGCAGTTAGCGTTCAGAGGGAACAGCTTCTTTGGCAGTCTATCAAATTGCTGTAGACTCCTCATCACATTGAGGATGGTTCGCCGGTCCTCAGGCCTGTTGCAATCAAAACAACGGCTGTGCCCTGCATTTCAAGGCATCACTGTCTTCCGAACATGAAGTCGGCTGTGATTTTTGCCATGTTTTCAGCCTTCAAGCTCGAGTCAAGACACTCAGAAAAGTGGCCCTGATAACCTTTCCTTTCAATCAGCTGCTTACTACAGTGCGATCCTGCATGAATGCACAATTTTCTGCCAAAGTTTAGATTCACTTGTGAAATCTCTTATTTTTTTTGTCAGTCTGTGCTCACTGGTTGGAACGGTGAAGAGCTCAGCTTGATGTCATGTATGTAAATCCACCAATCAGGATTTAGCCAAAATTTGATAACAGTTGTGGGTTTTTTGCTTACGCCATGAGGGCACTGTCAATCAAATCTGCTCAAACCACATCTGCACAGACTATTTTCTTTCTACTGCACCACACCTGCTAACTGTATGACTGCGCAGGAGGAGGCATGCGAATAAAATTTGAAAACAAGTTTTCAGGGGCTTTAAGGATGAACAGATCTTTACACTCACTTGCACAGCTTCTGCCCAGTAACCCTCCCAATTCAGCTTTTCAATACTTTGACAAGACTATGACAAATGATACCACTGAGATCCAAATCTTGCTATACCTACAAATCAGACAGCAGTTTGTTCTTCTTGGGATGAAATCAAACTTTCAGGGACAGAGAAATACATATTTTAAAACTCTTAGAAAAGTACAAAGAAGTAGACAAAAAGTCAAAGTCAAAAAGGCAAAAAAACAAGTGCAAGACTAGATAACTAAATCCTCATATTCAGATCAGCTGCAATCATCATGCAGTATGTGCCCTGTATTTAAAAGGCATCACCTTCTCTCATCTCCTCTGAGCTTATCCTCTTCCTTACTTCCTTACTTTAATCTCCTGCTTTTAATCCAACCACACCAAAGCGTGTAATAGAGCCACCAGTTCACTGTGCCAGTGTCCCGCTGTGCCTCGTCTGGGCGTGAAAAGAACACACTCTCATTCTGAGGTCAACATAGCAATAACAAATGTCCAATGTCCAGTTAGACTTCCAATGTGAAGCTCAGTGAGAAACATTTCTGGTGGTGGCTGCTGTTGATCATTGTTTGGCTTAAAATAACTAAAAACAATCAATAGTTACTGACAGTTTCTCACAGGATTCAAACCCTCATCTCCTCTGTGAAGGTACTGTGTGAAGCACTATCCCAACCTCCACCCATAAGCAGACTTTGTTACTGTGTTTGCCCTTTGCTTCCATCATTATCGCCCCCTGCTGGTACTCCTCCTTCATAGCCATGTACCTTTCATTCCTAAGCGTGGTAAACCGTGACACTAACATGCTATCCTCCAGCGGATTGGTAGGTTATTTACACACTTTGGCATGAGACTGGGCTGCTTTATCTCCTCCTCCCCCTCCCCTTCTTCTCCTCTCTCCTCCCTTGCCCTCCAGTGCAGAATATACACTTTCCCCCGGTGCTTCTGAAGCATGATTCCACCAGGTGTTGCGTACAGCTGGTGGATGATAAAGAATTGCAGATCCTCGCTTGTAAAATGCATCACATGTCTCTCTTGATGATTATGCACTCACACTGCTGAAAAACATACAAACTGCTTGTTTGGGAGTGTCTCACGCTGTGGCGCAGCCTCCCATGGAGAATAATCTGTACCCAGGATGTAGCCAAGCAAGAGAAGCGACTGGCTATTTTCATGTAAATGTGTGGGAAGAGCAGGGAGGAGAGTGGCCTAAGACCTTAAACTGAGATTTACAAATAAAAATGGTCAGGGCTGTGGCAAAGTAATGTAGTAGAATATTTCCTTATTTTATTATTTACTGTAATCAGAGTCCTGACTGGTGAACTGGTGAAGGGTGAAATGAGAAAAAGCAACTACAAAGGAATCATAAAACAAGCATATTTACTGTGGAGTTCTATGTATTAGATATACTGAGGGCAGCCAGTGCTATAATGTGTTCTTTGCTCTTTAATGTATTTCCTTTTCTTTTTATAATGGTGTACCACTGACTCCGTTTGAAATGCTGGAACGATTACATTCACTGCATTTAACCGGCACTCTTATCTGCTTATCTTACAATGCTGCTGAGTGCAAAAACAGAATACACTTAAAACCATTTAACATGTACAATAGTGCCCAGTAATAAGCAGTTACAGCAGCCACAGTTCCACTCATGACTGAGAGGAGGTGGGAAGCACTGAGTGCAAGAAAAGGAACATTTTTTCTATGATAAATTATAATGAATAATAATAATAATATAATGATAAACTCGAGAGGGATATGACATGCAGCAAAGGTCCCTGCCTGGAATTGGACCGTAGACACAGCAGCTTTATGATATGTGACTTAACTGCTCTTCCACTGGGACAAATACACAATTTAAGACATCACTTTGGCTGTGGTAAGCTTTGATGGACCTAAGGCATCATTCCTGAAAAAATGATCGATGGATTAAGTGAGTCATTGTTAGTTGCAGCTTCAAATTTATTCATCACTTAGCTAATTTGTTCACTGAAAATCAATAGTGTGAGGCGTACAGCTGCTGTGGGGAACACAACAGAGCTCTCATCGCACCTGGTGTCAGGTTTACTTCCCTGGAGGAAACTTTATTCAAATACTGAGACGGGAAAGAGTGGGAGAGCAACACAGTCGGGGTGATGTAACAGGGCGGCGGGGTTGATTAGTGGTTCCTGCATGTGGGGGATCCAGGGCAGAGGTATCAGGCCAAGCCCAGTGGGTGGGGAAGAGCAGGCTGGTAACACAGCTGGGCTGGCAGGACAGCCGGTTTCAGACAAAGCTTCGTGACGTCTGGGGAAAAGAAGAAAGTATAAAGCCGTCAGCAGTCTGGTACAGAGGCAGCTGAATCAGCAGTCTAAGTCTAGCAGGGTGGGAATACAGAGAAGTTAGTGTCTGGCTAGGTGTTGTTCAGTAAACACATTTTCACATGAAGCCATGCAGTTTGCTGGAGTGCTGCAGTGGGTGCTGGACTGATCAAACTGTCTTTTTCCTTCTTTTCTTGTTGTTTTGGGAATGTAATTGGAGTTGGCCCCCGTGCTCTCAGACGATGTACTGTAATATAAGTACAATATGAAACAACCGTTTTCTCTTCACGACACAAGCTCCAGCAGTTCTGAATGAACTTGATCCATCACACTGTGTTTTGAGGTGATCTGGAAATTTCAGCAAGTTATCAATCAAGTGCTCAGCGACTGTATCCAAAACTACAGAGAGAACAATTCAGCGCCTTGTTGCAGCGCTGACGGGTCTGACGTGCAGTCAGCTCAGGACTCGCTGACACTTCTTTTCAGCGTTGAATAATTTCACATTTTCTGCCAGAACAGTTTGACCTGTAGGAGTTTCATTTCCCAATAAAGTGAAACATCTGACACCAAAACAATCACTCAAAACAAAACCTTCCATCTGTGTTAACCCTTAGACAGTTTTCTGCCAGTATGTAGATGAAAATGTTGTCAGTCTGCAAACAATGTATGTGCCCCATACAGGCACACGTGAGGAGTGAAACCTAAAGCTTAATATGAAACTAGTAAATGCCAGTTGAAACCTATGTGCATTAAGAAATCTTCCTTTTTATCATCGCAGAACATCATTTTTATTTTCATTCCCAACAGGTGATTCAAACATTCAGTGCAAGAGACCAGGATCTACCAGCCGCTGGACAACAGTTCTCCTTCAAATCACCAAAGGAAGACGTGAAAAACAAGAATTTCACCATCCGTGACTTTGGAAGTAAGTGTTCTTGCACTCTGATAACGCCTCTGAAATCACTGCAGTGAGACACAGCTGATTTATTTCTGGATATATAACCTGAGTAGGTGTCACCTAGCCGCACTTACTGTCACAGTTTATGCATCATCATCTTCTAAATTGTGGAAACGCCAGCGGCTCTTTACACCTGACAATTGATTACAGTTTAGGAAAATGATAAAGAAACGGTGCCTGCAGTCAATTCCAGCTTCTTAGAAAGAAAGCTGTTGCTAAATTGATCATTTTTTATGAAAGAAAAGAAGCAATTTGTGAGATTACACACACATTAAAATGTTTGTACATGATATTAAAGGTGGTCTTGTTAGTGATATGAATATCAACTTTTAGTATTTTAATGAGAACTTGGGTGCAAATAATTCATCAAATTGGATCATTATTAATTACATCTTAAAGGATGCAAATCTCTACAACCTCAAGTTCGATTATTAGCTACAGTAGTTGAAAAGTTTGTTGCTCAAGCTTATAAGAGTGGCGTGTCTCAATGCTAAAAATAACTTAAGCACATGCAGTCAGACGCTGTCTTATGATAAGGGCATATATGACACTCTGCAGCGTGCACCGGCCGAGCCCTTTGAAGTCTAACCAGAAAGACGGCTAATGAAAAGTGGGACATGGCAGGATGAGTCCAGGGAAACTAATGCATTCACCATCCCTGACAAGCCCAGGTCTGAACCTCTGATCCAGTTTTACCTTTTGGACACACTGTCTTGCAGTTTCCTGGCTGCCAGAGGCCCCGCAAGCACACTCTCCAGATACAGAGCGAGATCTGATAGGCAGGGACAGAAAATACAAACACCACGGGCACCACGGACAGGTTCAGCAAGAGAGGGAGAGGGAGCGCAAACAAAATCACAGTTGTGCACAACATGCAAGGTGTGCTAAAATGCCTGACCTCCTGTCAAGAAAAAGTGCCAGGCTTCGTCAGTGGAACAAACCTGGCTTGACAGGGGTCAGACAGTCTCGCTGTAGCAGGCAGAACCAGGCAGGTCCAACCTGACATGTTCCCTCTCCCTCCTATACATTGTCGACCTCTATTCCACTCGCCACCCTCACACCCCCGGCTGTCTTCAAGTTGTTCCCTTTGTGCATTTTTATTTGTTTTTTATCCATTATCTCGCATTGCTAATCTGCTGTTTCTCTGGAGTGATGCTGCCTGCACAAAGAGATAACAAAATAACAACAGATCCCAGTAGTTCTCACTGTGCAGGTAGACAGAAAACGCTTTGCAGTGTTTCTGGGAATGATGTACTGGCTTCTAAAGTAAGTGGTGTAAAATGGTGAGAGCTTTGATAAGACAACTCTTTGATACATTGCAGTTTCTCATCACATTCAGAAAGGATTTGATATCAAACATAGAGTTATCAGACACTGAAGAGTTTCATCTGTCTTCTCACACTCGGACCTCCGGACTTGTAATGTAGCTCGGTGGATTGTCTGATTGATGTGAGGTTATGCTAGGTGGAATATTTTCTTTTGCTGTGGTCAGAACACTGTCTAACCTGTATGGATCAAATAACAGCACTTGCTGCACTACTTCAGGCCTTTCCATACACATTTGGAAGCTTCTTTTAATCTAAGACCACATACTCTTTCAAAAAAAATCCACTGTTTTCAAGATTTCTTTTTAATTATTTTTTTTTTTTTTGGTGGCTGATTGCAAAATGTCTCCTTCTCCCCTCCTTCTAGACAACACAGCTGGAATCGTGACAAAGCGGAGTGGCTTCAGGCGGCGCTTGCAGGAGATTTACTTCCTTCCTGTGGTGATCGAAGATAACGGCTACCCCCCCAAGAGCAGCACAGGCACCCTGACCATCCGTGTATGCGGCTGCGAATTAGATGGCGCCCTGCTAACTTGCAGTGCAGAGGCCATCTTTCTCCCCGTGGGCCTCAGCACAGGAGCTCTGATCGCCATCCTTCTATGTATCATCATCCTATTAGGTGAGACCTGTTGTCTTCTGGCTTGTAAACAGTCTTCCTTTTAGCACGATGTCATTGATAATCAGGGAGCAAATGCGACTGCTTTATATATTGCCCTGATCTTTCAGCACAGGGGAACCTCACACTTTGGCAGCTCCCACTGAAGAAAGATAATTATTATCATTATTTATCTCAGTGAGGTGTGTGCTCTGACCTACATTGATTCAGGTGTGTTGTTGCTGCTTCATGGAGAATACAGTTTCTTAAAGCATTGTAAGTAATTTTGCACTTTCAGTAACCTTCTGAGGTGTCCATACCTTAATCCCAACCTTACTTTGTCTAAACCAGCAAATCTGCAGTGTCTCATTTAGAATTAGACTGACAGCTCAGGTGTAGTTTACCTTTAAAATCTTCCCTGATGCAGGTTTAAATACCACTGGCTTGTGATGTCAACATTGGAGATTATTGTAAGACACTGAGCTTGACATCCAAAATACAAATGTGCATCTGAACTGCCAGACAGCACCTGACTCCAAACGTGCTGCGCTGACCATCAAACTTAGTCTGGCGTCGCTCCAGGAGCATCCGCAGTTAATTATAGAACCCATATGAATTTGGTCATTCAATGAGACGTTTAAGATTGGAGGGAGGGACGCTTAGCTCTATAAACTAAATCCAATCTCGGTGCCCTGTGGCTGCTTCCCAGGCTACAGCTCTTACATTTCACACAAGGTCATGGCTGTAAAACTCCTCCTTAATTCTCTACTATTAATGTCCAAACTCATCTACATATCAGGGAGGAAGTAAATGTAGGTTTATGGCTTCATTTTCTGAATTATGAATATGGGATGGTCGGTTGTTAAAGAAGTTCCTATCACACAGTGCAAGTCAAGGTATCCGTGACCTTTGAATTAGCTGTATTTAGATTTCTTTATCTCTGTCTAATATGTGATCCGACGAGGAATCCGCTGTTAAATTCCTGCTATGCTTCCTCATAAATCCTTTTTCATTACCTTCCTGAACGCATTCTTGTGAAATATCAGCTTGAGCTTCATTGTTTCATATGCGAGGGAACATAAAAGCACAGTCGATTGTCGTGGTGTGCTGTAGAGCTGTGTTCGCGTCCTCTGAGAAGAATGTCTTCAAAGCTCCAAGTCGACTCGCCCCCCCAAGGCTGAGGCTGACGCCAAACTGTCATGCTGTCCCTGAGAAGGGAAGTGGCAGAGAGAATCAGGACTCACACTGAGAACATTTCCATCGAGCCACTTAGTTCCTGTGCAGGATTTGTCAGGATGACCCAGTTGTCCTGTGAGGAGAAATGATGAAGCAAATTAAAGAGACCAGCACAGAGACTTTCATCTGCATTGCTGTTTCTTTCAAACTGATGTGGATTGGCTGCACCCGGTGACAAGCTGTGTTCAACCAGTGCGTCCCACAATAGCAGACTGTTGTTGAAGTCCACCTGGGTGCCACTGGGGGGAGCTGGCACACTATACACAGGCAGATAAAATCACTTGGGAGTGAGGGGAGGCAAAGAGGAAGTGAGATATAACAAGGATGAAAGGAAGAGACCTACTTTTTTCAGTCAGAATGTATTTATTGGACTCTTTCATGTGAATGATTTCAGTTTTATCCTGGCTACTGACCTTCCTCCTATATATGCAACTGTATTTTGAAAACGCAGAGGAAGAAAACATTTTACTGCATTTTTCACTGGGGAGACAGAGAGAAGGGCACAGAGGGAGACAGACTGCACTGACAGGAGAGAGGAAGAGAGGGAAATTTATTGTAACATTATGTGTTGAAAATCACACCGCAGTACTACAGTGTCTACAAGGTGCAGAACCTCAAGCAACCTCTGAAGGGATGCGTGCCAGAGCAGTAAACCGTAGCTTTGGTATATTCTCAGCGTTACAATACCCTACAGCTCTTGTGCTATCTATTATAAGTACGCCATGCAGCCGGCACATATTATTTGCTTTGAGCCACAAAAGCAATTCCCAGTAGGCATTTATTTGCAGGACCAGACATTTAAGTTGAAAGTGGGCCACATCTGGATGAAAAGTGTCTTTTAAACGTCTAGGTCCAGAACCATAGTTTCAATATGAGTGCATTTATTGTATCTCAGTGTAAAGGAGGTTTGAACTACATCATTTGAATGCTACTGAAACTGAGATTACACATAAATCAGATGTATGCTAGCGGCTCTGTGAGGCTGTGCTACGCCACAGTGGTGCTTTGAGCTAACGTCAACATCAGCATGCAAGAATTCTCACAATTACAATGCTAACATGCAGATTTTTGTTTTTGCCATCTTAGGCGTAGTTAGGGCAATCTTATCAGTTTCGTGGGTCAGCATGCTAATGCTTGCTAATTAGCTTTAAATTAGCACAGAGGCTGCTGGGAATGTCATTAGTTTTGCAGATGTGCGCCCATAAACCAAAGTGTTTGTGAAATTAAAATTTTGATCAGCTGGAGGTGCTAACTGAAAAGTCAGGGGGTCACCAAAGTCATTAAAGTTAATGCTAACAGGGACGGGAATATCCGACTAATTTCATAACAATCCATCCAAAAGATATTTTAGTCTGGACCAAAGTGATGGACTGACCAAAAAGTCTTGACATGCAAAATCTAAAAGAATTTAACCAAATGCAACCCAGCTGTAACCTGAAACACCTGAACATCTTTTGACGCAAAAAATGACGCAAACTGTGCTTTCTAGGTATTGTGATATTCTACCAGGACATGTGTTTAAGGTTAAGTAAAGCGGGTGTGTCGACAGTGGTCTAACATGCAGTTCTCTTGGTTTGTTCCTCCAGTTATCGTGGTCCTCTATGTGGGCTTGAGACGGCAGAAGAAAAAGGAAACCCTCATGTCATCCAAAGAGGACATCCGGGATAATGTGATCCACTATGACGATGAAGGGGGCGGGGAGGAGGACACGCACGCGTTTGACATGGGGACACTTCGCAATCCCAAGGTTGTCAAAGAGAACCTGTTCCGCAGGGACGTCAAACCTGAGCTGAAGAGAGGTCCCAGGCCAGCTGCCTCTCAGGACAGCGCCGACATCCGAGATTTCATCAACCAGCGTCTGAAAGAGCACGACATGGACAACTCAGCGCCACCCTACGACTCCCTGGCCACGTACGCGTACGAGGGCAACGGCTCCGTGGCCGAGTCGCTCAGCTCCATCGACTCGCTCGCCATAGACCTTGAGGAGGACTATGATTACCTCAATGAGTGGGGGCCCCGCTTTAAGACACTGGCAGGGATATTTGGGGAGCAGTCAGAAACTCAGTCGGACTCAACGACCACAGAGAACACACATTGATGTTATTCACAGACTCGTAAAACGGTTATGTAACAATGTCCTTTTGGTTGGCGACACACAATGTTTTACCATTGTTTTCTTTCCATGTTATCTTTTTTTCCAGCTCACCGTTTTCTAATTCATGTGGTACTTTTTACCATGCTCGGTCCCAAAATTGTAAAAAAGCAAGGGAAGATATGGTAACATGATTAGATGAGCGGAGCAGCCATTCAATTACCTTTCAATTGAATGTTGTTTCTTGTCTTACATTTTGTTTCCTCTTGGGGAATACGCATACACATGGAAATGTTGTCATTTCCTAGAACATCCTTAAAAGTGCCTCAATATAATTGTTCTTTCACTTGCTATTTCATGCCACATATCCGGTGTTGTTCCTTAGAACCCCATAGGCTAAGCTAATTCAGTCAGCATACTGTGCTCTGACTGGCTGAGGCATCTACGAAGACCAATGTCAACTCTGTGGGGACAATGAAGTGGCCCAAGTTTGGCCAAAGATGTTTTGAATGTTATTTATTGTTCTATTTATTTATTGGCTGATTGAGTTTGATTAGATTTTTGTGTATTTATCTATTTATCTCTCAGTCATCAATCTGTATTTTTTATTTTTTGAGACACTCGAGGAATTTTGTAATTAATCAAGGCCCACATGAAAATGTATGTTTCTGTTAGCTGGGTCCTGTGAATAGACTTGTACTAGAGTTGTAAAAAAAATTAATTAGGGCTACATACTGCAGTTCAGTCATGTAATAAACACAGTTTTCTTAAATAAACCACACTTGGACAAAATCCCTTTCTGTGTTTACTTATTTGGCTCATATTAATACGCTGTGTGTCCAAAGCTTGTCCATGGATTAAAGGAAATATTGTACTGTTCATGATGAGTAGTATGAACACACTCTAAAGCTAATCATTTGCTAATCAGTTCTAGAAATGTAAAAACAATGTTTCTGTTAGCAACTTTTGGGTTTACACCAACATTTAATCTGAGTTTAAAGTACTCTATTCTTTCCAGTCCTGCTATTCTTTGGCCAAACTAGTGGAAGGGTAGGAATGGTGTTCATTGGTCGGTCCCCCGCTCATTAAATATCTCAACAAATGAACTGTCATTCATGGTTCCATGAGGATGAAACCTACTGACTTTGGTGATCTGGTGACTCCTCCTCTCGTGCCACTGGAAGGTTGATATGTTTGGTTTCCTTTCAAATGGATGGATTAGCATTCGGCACAGATATCCATGGTGCCCAGAGGATCAGTCCTAATGACTTTGGTGATCCCCTGACTTTTCATGCAGCATCATCAGCAAATTCATTTTAATTATTTAGTTCGAGAGTCGTCAACTACCACATGGATTGGCACAACGTTTGGTACAAACATTCAAGGAAAGACAAGTGAAAGACTTTGGTGGTCACTGGTATATTCCCCAGAGCTACTGTTTGAAATTTTTAATGCAGATATTAATGTTCTTCTCTGGATGAAAAAAATCTGCCACACACTTAAAATTTCACCAACATTTTTGGATCTAATTTTGCGTACCTTGCGTTTAGTGTTGGCATCTAGCTCCTAGCCCTGTTAAGTGAAATCTTGTAGAAACCAAGAACAGTGACCCTTTCAATGGACAACAAACCCTCTCTTCAGACCCTACCATTATTCTCCATCAAATCACATGATGTCTGAATGTGGACTTTTGTCCCATATCCCATCAACAAGACAGCACAACCTCCCAGGAAGAGAGAAATGACTTTACACTTGATTGGGTTTCTTCAGACAAATCAACAAATAAATGCTTTTAAGGAGAGTGTTTCCGGATTCGGCTAAACATCCCATTGCTGTGGAAAGGCAATCAGGATGTAAGAATTACAAATCAAACAGAGGCTTCAGTATGGTATCAAAATGACCCTATCTCCCCAATCATTGAAAGGAGTGGCTCGGGCCTTTCTTGCCATGGTCTGGTGATGACATAATGGAAGGTCTGGATGAAAGCCAAAGCAGTCAGTGACACACAATGCAGAGCCTCCACCACCAGTGGATGTGAAGTGATTCCCCTTTCTGTCTCTCTCTATCACATCCAACAGGTTTACCTCAAGGCCGAGCCTCAGTAAATGTGCGGTGATGTGTTTGAGTGGACGGTGAGCAATCTCTGACCCTTGCAGGCAGAAGGAATTGCAACAACAGCGACACAAGTTACCTTCCACACCCTTACCATCATTTTGAGTTATTGTGGTCTGTAAATGACTACAATCTAGTCACATTTTCAAAAGAGAGATGAGTGAATTAGCTAATTAGAGGTGATACAGTATGATGAAACAAAATAACCTGTGTTTATGTTCTCCTCTTGCGTTGATGAAAAGGTGGAAGCAGTGTGATGTTGTAGTGCCACAAAACCTGTTTTGGGGAAGATGTGGGGCTGGATGGTTTCGGATGGTACCCACATCGATCAATCAACCTGCTTTGTATTTGGTGTCTTCATAATAAAAGCATTTCGTTGAGGATCTACTTTCCTCCAGACTGACTCGTACCAGTCAGAGGCTTTGCAGTTCTTCTCAGTCTCTACCGTCACAAGCTTCGGGTTTTTAGCCATGCTAGCGACTTTTCCTGTAAGATATTTCAAATCTACCTGATGTTAATGGTTTCCAGATGATAAATCCACCTGACTTTTGCTCTAGCGCCACCATGAGGTTGACATTTGTAGTTTGAATGAAATGGCCTGATGCACTGTCAGATGGATTGCCATGACATTTTGTGCGCACACTCATGTTCTCCTCAGGATGAATTGTGATCACTTTAGTGTTTCCCTGACTTTTTGTGCCCTCATCATGTCCAAATTTCAATTTTGGTTTATGACCAAATATCTGCAACACTGATGACATTCCCATCGCCCTCAGCTGTCCTTTGTGTTTTTGATAGAAAGGTTAGCATGCTACCATGCTAAACTATGAAAAACACTTCTACATGCTTGTGCTTCACTGTGAGCATATTGGCATACCTATATTAGCATTTAGCCTCACAGTACAACCTCACAGAGCTGCTAGGCTGTGGACTTTTCATATTGTATTAGCTGTTGGGCAAACAAAGCAAGCAACTGTAAGACAGCACACTGACCTCTGGACTTGTGGGCATTAATATTGTATTATTTTTTTTATAGACAAACCATTTAATTTAAGAACTATGTGAGTGGTCAGTTTGGTGATACTTGCATTGATACAGCCAGCAAATCTGATCACTAAACACGACATCTCCCGGGCAGTCGCATGGCTTTTCCTAAAACGCAGCATTTCCATGCCACTTATGACTCACCCTGTCTAGTGGCACTAGGCAGTGTAGACAGACCAAACACAGACATCAACACTAAGAGGGAGGAGTGGCGGGAGCGGGAATGAGGGGGCCACCGTCTTATGCATAAACATGAGAGAACTGGCGCAATCCACGCAATAGCTCAGGGGACAGCAACCATTACCACAAGCCAAAGCAAAAAGAAGTGATGGCATTGATACTGTTTATGTTGGATCGGGTTCAGCCCTCTGAGCCCCAGTGAACAGCACTGTCCAGGCTCATTGTTCAGTTTCCTCTCCAGCCTTTTACTGCCAGTGCTCCAGCATGAGTACAGTGACTCTGTAAAGTCAAAACATCCTCTTCCTCGCGAGTCATTTATCAATAATTTCATCACAGTAACACGCTTTATTTGCCACAGGAAAGATGCGGTAAACATTTGACTTTGCAATGTAGGGAAACATCACAATTTACAGGGCTTTCAAATTATGGGAACATTGTTTGGTTTTGCACCAAGGTGTTTACAGCATTCCAATTTCTGAGGCACTTGAGTCTGTGTGAGCCTACGTGGCTGTCATGATTCAACAAAGATGAGTTGTCACAGCGCCTTTTGAATAAACTCTTCTATTGTTGTAGGCAGAGAACAATTTGCTTAGGCTGAAATAAATGAATACACAACATCACCGAGACCACCCTCTCTTATTACTTTTCAGTTTGCCATGGAAACATGCCTCAGCTTCTAATGAAACCCTGTATTGCACACTGCTGCTGTTAGGGATTACAGTGCTGATACATACAGGCGCTTTAATTAATACCAGTCACTTTGTATTATTCTGCATCTTAGGGTATTTTCTGAGAGTGTTAATGCATATGGAAATAAAGCTGTCATCACTACTGCAGAGTGTTCACTAAGCTGACAGGTTTGCTTTACAGGAACGTGCTGATTGTAGTGTGCACATTTGTGGCCACTAACCTTCGTTAACCCCTATAATTATGCAGCAGCAGCAGCAGTGACTAACCTTGTGACAGGCATGTAAGTAAGCACAGCAGCCATTATCACATGTTTATTGAATGTTAAGCACTGACTGAAGATATTAACTCATGGAGAACAGTAGTTGCTTGCATGGGCTAATTAGAAACTGTTGCCAGTTTATTGCTGCCATGTCTAAATCTGATGCAATTCAAACAGAAAAGTCATGAAAGGCATTAAATCTTTGTGACACATCAGATGCTGACTTTTCATTTACCCTGTGTCTGAGAAGTGCTGGTTGAAGAGGTCAGCTTGGAGGCAGCAGTTGGTGTTGAGTTGCATCGCATTGCATTAGTGTCACACCCCATTTAAGTCAAAACCGGTGAAAGTTATACCCTTATTTTCATTGTGATTCATAACTGATCGGTGCCTCCAATGGCACGGTAAAGTCTCGATCCATGTACAGCACATTTATTCAGAATCACTTCAGAAGCCTCAGCTACCAGACACAACCCTATCTCCGGTATTACACTGGAGACGGGGTTGAAAAGAACAGGGTGGAAAAAGTCAGCCAGTGAATAAAGAGCATTGTATTCTTCCTTTGAAGGTATTACATGAAAATTAAGCCGCAAAGAAACTTTTTAAATCCTTCCACAATTTTCAAAAGCATGTGTGAAAAATTCTAAATTCTTCTCCAACGCAGCGTCTTTATTTTCCAACATGTCACTCTTCTCCAGTTCTGCTGTGATCCTTAAAATAATCACTGTGTTGCATTATTTTCTTTTTACCGAGCAGGAATTTCAGAGCTGCTCGGGAACAAATCAGCATTAACATTCAAACTTCAAAACTGAGCAACTGAACACTTGACTGGAATGTCAAATAATCCAGCTAGATTGCAAAGTTTTAGTTGGTTTTTCAGAAAATTTGGTTCCTCCCTTGATAGCACCTATTGCTTACTTAGCCTGGAAAGCATAACATATGGCTTTAATACTACAAAATACAAAAAGAATATTTACTCAGACAAGGAGGAGCCACAAAGTACAATGTTTATTTGTAGTGGGCCTTTTAAATACAGGAGCAAGACAAAGTGCTTTAAATCAGGAAAAAGAAATGCAGATTAAATCTTGGTGAAGAGGAGAATAAAACAAAACAGAATTAAGAAAAAATAGTATTCCAAAAACAAAATGCAATACATAAAAAGTTAACTTTGGTTATCTTCACATCAATCCTCAGTGACTCTGCTGTGGCTTAGAAGGTTCTGGATATTACTGCTGCAGACGATAAACGGCAGCAGCGGAAACAGATGCATTAAACATTGACTGGCACAATAACTCAGCAAGTTGTACCACGCTGCCGCCCTCACTCATTCTCTCACGCTTTAGTATGGCAATGACACACGATGTGAAATAAAAAAATGATTGCACCTTTTCTACCGCAGGTTGACGTGGAACGCAACAGTCGAAGAATGTTGAGTTTTTCCTCGCGCCTTTTCACTCGAGCATGGCTCCGAATCAGTGGATAATTTAAGAGCTCGTTCAGAAGCAACCATGACCTTACCAATAATTGATAAGAGTCTGACAGTTTGAACAATTTGACATGTTTGATTACAGATCCATTCATTCTTACTAATGACTAATTGAATGTTTGTTATTCATTCAAATTCCTGTGGTGTTGCAATAAAGGTAAAATATACTGTTGTTAGTCAGGTCATGAATTTCAATATTTCTATGGTTGGAAACAATGCCAGAAAGAAACTTTGGCACTTTATCATGGTGGTAAGCACTGTTGCCTCATAGCAAGAAGGTCCTGGGTTTGATTCCCGGTTGGGGCAGAGCCTCCCTGTGTAAAGTTTGGGAGGGTTCCCTCCAGGATGTTAGGCTTATAATCCTGTCAGCGCCATTGGCCAAGGGTGCTGCACAGTCCACTGCTCCTAACTCTTAGGATGGGTTAAATGCAGGCAATGGATTTCACTATACTTCTCACTGTGTATATGACACTGAACTTGATTTTGATCACTACTTTCCGTCACGTTCTGAAGCAGGAAATGTAGCACCAGAAATCCCAAAGCAGTCGTCTTTCAGACAGCATCGTCTTTGCCAGCTCATTAAGTAGGAAGAAACAGCTCCTCTGTTCACCGCTGAATGAGTTAAGGAGCACATGCTCTGTGCTATGTTTAGACTTAACGCGTAGCGTAGATGTGGCTTGAACTCATTCCTCTTACTCATACTCATCAGCTGCTGCTCCGCATTACTAACAACAACAGACACAGACCGTTTCCTGACTGTCCCACGAGACTGTGTGTGTGTTTCTTTTAAAGGCAGCACAAAACAGGTTGAGCTGCCTGGTGAGATACGAATGTGCACACTGTTACAGCACAAAGCCAGCCTCTCCTGCTGGAGCAGAGTGATTGGTCTTATCTGAGGGAATATTGGTCAGGGATGCTCTGTCTGCAGTCATCCTTCTCTAAGGCTTCTCTCAGTGTATTTATGAATTTATGAATACATTTGTACTTTTTCTTTTGCTAAAGGGAGGGTCTACAGCTGGTTGCCTCTGTAATACCCTGAAATGTCTTGATAAAGTATAGGATTAAGCTAAGGATGTGCACATTTGTGCATGCTTGAAGCAGTTTAGTCCAAATTTTTTAGACTTGTCTGTTTTACAACATTCCAACGGAAAACCCTGAGGATGAATGCAGCAGGTCTCCTCCTGGTATTTAAGTACAAATTATCCAAACAGAATACAGCAAACAAACCCTAAATGTAGGTTTTCTGACTATAAAGACGTTGCCATCGATTTCCACCCGGGTGAAAAAATATTAAATTTAAATGACACTTTTTGAAGCATGTACTAAGTACAATTTGCGCTGTTTTTGTTGCCTTCAAGTATACCAAAGTGACCTCAAGTAGTCCTTGAATACCATGTGAGTAATACTTGAATGTATTTGAAGTTTAAATAGTTGCTAAATTGGTACAACTTTGTACAAACTGTAAGTGTACTGAAGTACACCAGTGAAAATCAGCATTCATGAGCTTCAAAACACACTTTCAGTACAATTGTATTATATCACCAGTGTGTTGGAAATATACTTAAATATGCTTAAAATGAAGTGACATTAAAGTACACTTTAATCAAGAATGCTAATAGTGTTTTACAAAGGACTTGAAAATGAGTATACTTTTCATAAGTACACTTTATTACAATCAAAAGTATTCAAGTCTTTTTGTTGACCCTGTACACTATTTAAGTACACTTTATAATATGCTTATAATAAAGTACACTTTTTTAAAGTACTTCGAAGCACCACTTAAAGTAATGCAGAATTAGTATATTCATTTTTAACACATTTAAGTAGAACTTTATTACAGTAAGTACTCTTTTTAAAAGTATATGTCAGACATACTTTTAAATAAATGCAAAAAGTAAAAGTGCACTTGTTATTAGTTTTCTATACTTCATTTTTATTTGTTATACATGTAAAATAACCAACACTGCTCATGCTTGGAACATGAACTGAGAGCAAACTGCAGCTCTACCTGCTGTGAACACCAGTTTGTTTTATTATCTGTGTCGGGGTTTCATGTGTGAATTCACCTTGTTACCCTGCCACCTAATTTGGATCTGTCTGCTGAGAGTGAGAGCTTCAAGAGTATTGAATTTTGCAGAGCATCCCTGCCTGAAGGTTTCTCCTGTGCCGGTACAGTAAATGATTCACCGTGGAAGAGCCTGATTCCTTGAAAAGATGTGACCACAGATCTGTGAAATTGAACAAATTACTGATTAACAATAGAAAGCTCAGAGAGTGCACACCTCGCAGAGCCTGCACAGCGACTGTGGTGTTTGAATACAGCTGTCTGGGAATATTGGGATTTGTTTACATGTGACACCACTGTCACACCACTTCCTGTTTCCTGCCGACAGTTGGTCTCTTTTGACCATAACCATGATTATTCTCCAACTTTAACCCAGTAGATATTTAACCTGAGACTCTCAATAACCAAGCCAAACCTTAAGATGTGTGCTAGACTTAGATTTTACTTAATTGATCCTAATTTGGGAAATTCTTTAAGGTATGAGCGTGTGTGGATCCAAGTACCTGATTGGCTCCTGGATGATCTATATTAGGTGGTGCTGCGTGGGGACAAAAACTCATCTCCCTCCCCTTCCAGCGAGCCACACTCGTTTTGGTGCAAAGCTGTGCATGAGTTTGCATCTCTGGCAGACTGCTAGCTGTTGTCCTCAAGGAGCGGTCTGCTGAATCTGTTGACCTTGTTTTCTCCTGTTTACCTTAATAAGGGAGGGAAGATATTATAATTTGGTTTCTTTGTTTTCCTTCGGTTAGATTTCTTATACCTGCCTAGTTGGTTTGGTTCGTTTGTTATTTTGGCCCTTCCTCACCCTGAAGTCCATTCGCAGCTCCCTCGATGCTAAAGCATGTTGTAAATAAACACTTGAATTGCTAAATCCCAGCAATCTGTCTCTTTGGCTGCTTGGGAAGATGAGTGTTATTCATCCTGTGTCTCCACCACCTCTGGACGGGGCATAACAATGGCAACCAGGCCACAAATCTAAGGGTTTAAGGCAAAAACCTGAAGATAAAGCAGCTATTTTGACTTCATTAAGGGTGGAACGTATATCTCATAATACTTCTGCTTCATTTGAACTGCCCTACCGTCACTCAATCTGTATGTAATGGCATGATCATGTAATGATAATAAGAATTTCCAATCTGTTAAAGTGTTCTCTCTATCAGACAAACATGTTGTCTTAACTGCTGGCAGGTTTCTCCAGCTTTCATGTCGGCTGGCAGTGTTTACATCATCACCTGCTGCAAACAAACAGGAATCGGATGTTGAGTTAATATTCCAGCTGAGTCTCTGGCAGATGGAAAACAGGAGGATTTAAAGTCATAACACAGATAGATCCAACATATATTCAGACATTTTTCTCCATTTTCGTGGAATAATTAACACAGCAGACTGAAAATTGATACTTTTATTGATAGGGCAATTAAAAAACTTGGTCAGAGGGTGTATTGATCTTAGGTGTGACCGTTTTACATAATATCCTTGTATTTTCTTTCCTTTTTATACCTATGCCAATGATAAATTGCCATTCTACTGTCTATATGGATATGTATTTAATCTGCTGCTTTTTTGTATTGCTATATTTCTGTCATTACAATCATCATCATAGTTCTGATGTAGGTGTGGCTGCTTCTAACCATAAAAAAAGTCTATTTAAAGGCTGGATACGTTTGTGACAACCTTTCCTGTTGTACCATCAATTTGCTAATTTCATGCTGCATCCACTGGAACCACTGAACAAATCCAAAAGCACCAAGTTCTGCTGAAAAACAAGCAAAGTAATATCTCAGCCGTATGAACGAGGCCTGTGATTATCCCTGCGCTCTGTGAACCATGGTCACCTCTGTTCAGCTGTGGGGTGAAACACCGGCGTTCAGTCGACAACTCCAGGTTGATATACTTCTACAGCCCAGTCAGGGAACATGAACACGCTGGGATGGCTGCTGATGACAAGAGCGTACTACTTTACAGATTCAGACTCAGACACTACCAACAGTACATAGAATTGGTTGATATTCCTCCAACTTGGGCAGCTACATTTAAATGCTGCTTACAGATATCAGCGTTGTTGATTAGAATCCAATAATATATATGATAATATATTATATTCGTTTGCATCGTCAGTACAGACCACATCTGTGTTTCTTTTACAATAGTTACATAAATAATTAAAACAACAAAACAAAAGAGAACTGTGAGGTGCCAGTTCGTCCTGTTACATTATGCCACTAATGGCTGATTTCCTCAGTTTCCATACAAAGACGTGACAGGTTCGCTTTTATGTGCCGGCTGCTTTACTTGATGGTGGAGAAGTGACATACGATGTACATGTTGTTCAGACACTTTGATAATAGTAATTATGTCTTCATCATTCAAACTGGTGCTGCGTTTGTGATGAACAGATTGTTTTTTCCACGCTTACAGAGTTTAGTACTTCAGCGTTTAGTAAATATTTATGATTTACTCCATTAAAAGAGAGCAAAAAAGGAGGAATTTGAGGCTGATATCTGAAAGTAAAGTTCAATCATATTGACTGATAAATGTACTTTTTATTTATTTAGTATTTTTCCTTAATTTGGTTCTTTCTGATTTTGACCTCAAAAGACATTGCAACAGATTTTTTTTGTGCAATTCTGCTTGATTTCAGTCTCTTCACTAGTGTTGAAACTTAAAACCATCTCATCCATCATCCATTCTTCAGGTCTAACTGGCTGATGGGGAGTTGCAGGTATTTAACCTCTGTGGGGTCGTTATCAGCCATTAATATCACCTGGGTCGCTCCTTGACTCCAATCATCCAGTCGTTGGAGTCACCTGGGGCCAGGTGTGAACGCCAGCCACTGGAGTTGTCACATGAGGCAAACTGTGAATATATTCTGCTGGGAATAGATGAAAGGACAGTACTGCAGGTGGTTAACTCTTCATGTGGAATAGTGGAACCTCTGTGCATTGATCTGAAAAGTACAGTACCATAAACATTTAGTCACACCTATCTGTTATTCCAGGGATGAGCCAGTCCTGAGGTGAGAATGCTGCAGCTTTCAATCTGCATGATTCCATCTTAATACTGTGTGGCTGCAATATCCATTTGACCTTGGTGGTCAAAGATGGATGCCGTGGAGTCTTAAGATTTGTGCTTTGAGATCCTTGTTGCCTCAGTCTGCGTTCAGTGTAATAAGAGTCAGCCCCACAGTTCTCTTAATCCAGTGAATCAAAGAGGAATATCTTCAAGGGAGGCTACTCCAGCCAAGTGTGTTAATTCCTTTAATCTTTCTTTCAATTTTATGCATCTGTTGTAGTTTCTATGATGTTTTATTCTCTTGTCATTTAGTCTAATCCTTGTCTGTTTCCTACTTATCTTGTTGTTTTGTTACCTGTTTATGATCTCAGTTTTTATTTTTAACTTCTTGTCTCCAATTTATTGTCTTACATAAATACGCACTTGGGTGTTATCACACTTCTGACCCCCACAACTCCTGAGATTTGAGACTCCTCCAGTGGAAATCCTTGCCGCCATCTATTAATGAAAAGGCCGTTCACCACCCTTGTCAGGAGAGATAACTGCTTTCCGTGTCACTGGCAGCACTGCTCCACTAACACTTGATAATTAGCTTCTTGCAAGAAACCTTGAGTGTTTCAGGAGTGTTTTTTTTTTAAGATTTAAGGCTGATTATAGAGTTAGAAATTAAAGGGGCAACATTTTGCAAAAGGGTGAAGTATTTCGTATTTGTATTTAAGTTGGAAGAAAATTTGTCTGGGTGAACTGCTTGGAGACTTTTCTAAAGCTGGTGCAGAAAATACTGGCAGACAGTGGCGCAAGTTAAACTCTAATGACTTTGCCAAAAGCACCTACGTTGCTGAAATAGAAACTCACCACGAGAAAATGAGGAAACTCATTACCCATGTCAGTTTTGTTCGCTGATGAGAAGCACACTACTCTAAATCAAAAACTGCCAGAGGGAAAGAGGGAATAGAAAAAAGAATATAGTAACCCTAAAACTGGCCACTGTAAGTGCATACATGACAGTGGTCTGTTGTGCATGATGGATTTCTCATTATCACTCCAGCAAAAAGGATAAAGCTAATTCTTGATGCCTAACCAAGACGGTAATCAAACCCAGCAAACAGCGTGTCCTCGGCAAGCTACCGGAGTCGAGACGCCAGACGGAAAAAGCAAATGTTTATGCAGTGATCGAGGTTTCATTGCAGAGCTGCTTTTAAACCTGTCGTCAGGCCCAAGCGATCCTTAAAGTGATATTCCACCTTAAGGCCTTACGAAAATTGTCTTGGTCGCAGTGATCCGGTCCGCTGTTTCACATGACAAACATCACAAAAACATGAGAAGTGTTTCACACGATGCTCGACAGCTGCTTCACATGAAAACATCTTAAAACATTTGACTGTACGTTTGATACGGACAGCTTAAAAAAGAAACTGCAAGAAAGTGCAAATGTGTTAAGTTCTCTGGTGCACTAAGATTTAGCATGAGAGCAAACGATAGCTTCAAGCGCTTTAGCACGAGCCCGGGTCGCTGCAGAGTGGTGCCGCAGTGATAAAGTTCCTTTCATGCCAAGTTCCTGTTTAAGGGTTACTCACAGCATCTCAGTTCAGTTCAACTGCAAACTGTCATGCACTTTTGAGGTTTGTGGTACATTGTGATACGTGTTTTCTTTCTTTTATTTGTCAATGTGGTATCCGTGTGAGAAAGTTCAGCTTGATAACACTGAATTTAAATTATTCAAGCAATCTGAAATGTCAGTCATGGGGCATCTGTGAGAATGATATATGACAAAATTACAAAAAAAAATAGATAAAAAAAACTCATGTTTAAAAAGACAAATCTATGGAGCTACAACAGTGACTTTACATTTTGGCAATGAAAATAAAATTTGGCATTGAAAATGAAACCTGAACTTGAAACAGGAAACTCTGGCGCTGGAACTCTTGGGCTGGAAAATGTTGCACTGGCACTGAAGAAGGTTTGAGTGAAAAATAAAACTCAGACATTAAAGATAATTTCACTGCATTTGCATTCTAATATGTTTCTCAATGGTAACTATCAAATTTTTCTTCAGTGACAGATTTTTTTATGTCACCTTTTTCATGTGGAGAGGAGTGGGTTGAGGACAGGGGTCAAGGAGAGTGTGATTTACATATAATTTGAATATTAATGAAAAAACGTCACTCCACTAAACCCGAGGTCTGCTCTGAAGCCTCTGACATGACCGCACACCTCCCATACAGCAATGGCTTCCATGAGTTCGCCTGAAACCCCCCAAACAGCAAGTTCATTCCTGTCTACTGTTGTTTTTTACATTAGCCAATGCTAGCTCGTTCCAGCAGCCCTCTGCCAGACTGTCAGTTTGAACAGAAACCAAGTCCAGTTCTATGTAAAAAAAACAAACAAGGCTGTCATTGAAAAACATCAGAACCATCAAAATAAAAACAACCAAATAAAATAATTTTAATGCCTGTTTTATTTTTCAGCGCCAATACTTTTTCCAATACAAATGTTTTCATGCCAGTGTTTCCCTTGTCAGCACAGATTTTGTTTTCAATGCCAAATTTTATTTTCAATGCCAAAATGTAAAGTCACCATTGTAGCTCCGTAACGATCGAGCTAAACTTCTGACTTTTGCAGCTGACCGTGTGCGATGACATGGTTTTGATTCGTATCAAAATCAATTAAATGAACATGCCAATAGGCATTTTCATCTGCTTGTTTTCATCAACACCAGCCAGCTGGATATCACTTTCAATTTGGTTGAATTTTTATAGCATTGTAAACTGTTTTTATAGAGGAGGATGTTGGTCCATTTAACAGGTTTCTGGTGTGTGGTATGTCTGTTTAATACGCCACTGTGGGCTTGTGTTTTGAGAGAGTCACCTGAGAATAAGATGATAAGATTTTAGTTGCAGGTTGGGTTTGGACTGAACTGCTCTTGTTATCTTTCAGTCTGTCTATGTTAGAGACATGGCTTTTTTATTACAATGAGCATTTTTCATATGAATATTAACACTTATAATGCAATTTTCAAACATGGAATGAAAAATAGATTTTATATTCGTATTACGCATATTATCATGCAAGCATGAATGTATGAAGAACTTAGATGTATGATACACATTTAGTGTTGTCAGTCTTGAATTTTCATATTTCAGGCGAAATGGGACTTCCATAATTGATCTCGCCATACAAATTACCATTTACATCCAAAAAGTGACAACAGACTCAAAGTTAACTGACAGTCGTCCTTAGAGAACAAATTACTGCAAGAGTTTTGCTTAAGTTTGAATTAAAAATGCTTCTACTGTAACATCTGCACGCATGTGGAATTGATCAACTGCTTCTCTTCTGCCTGTCCAGTTAATGATGGGAAATTAACACATGTCCAGTTTGATGATCTATGTGAAAATGAGTATCAACGATGCATAAATTTGTTGCGGTTAGTGCTTCAGTGGTTGCCCTGAATGTCGACTTCATAATGTGACTAAGGCAGGTCGAGGAGAGCAGGTGAGTTTAGTTTGTGGGTGAGATCAGCCATTTCTTGTTTCTAGGCAACATAAATGAAGTGACTCCCAGACTGGGTGATGCTGAGTCCGTCGGGGAAGGTGGTTACAATCAAGGCCAAAATGAATATTGTGCATTTGGTCCAATATGACCTCATATATTCTGCTTTTCTGTATATGGAGCAGTTTTGTGACAGGGCTGGCTGTGGCAGGAGCTGAGATGAGCTATGTGTGTCTCAATCCAATTAAAGTACATTAAGTTTATCATACTTACACAAATATTTGCACCCATATGTGCACCTAAGCATCACTATGCCATAAAAGAACAAAAACAAAACAAAAAGTGCTTCATCCCCTGCAGAAACACGAGCCAGCCGAGAAAAAGGGCTGAAAGAAAGTTGGTTTGATCAGTGCCAAGGAAACACAAGATTGACAGAATGTCAGCGAAGTGACATACAGAGTAAACACACATGCACGCACACACACAGACGCACCACTCTCAGAAAAGACAGAATATAGAATTTAGAGACGGATTCTCTGTCCTTGAGTGCTGAGCGAGCTCGACTGAAAGAAGTGGAAAATACAAAAATAAAGGTTGTGCAACTTGCTTCTACCCTGGAGATGCACTGTTAGCAAGTGAAAATATCTTTTAAAGTCTAAAGAACAGACACGAATTACTATAATAAATAAGTAATAAATATTGATCACAAGTGTTTGAAAGCTGTTCTATGATACTGAGGTCAACAAAAAGTGACTGAAGAAAGAGTCTGGAATGAGTTGGCTGCAGTGCCCCTCCTCTGAAAAGCTGCAAGCAAGGCGCGATGCTCCAGGGCATTCTGACTACCATGACTGGTAAAACATCTGGGAACTGGTTCTCAAAAAGTGCCCTCTTCTCAAGCCCTCATACCTGAAAGAGAAAATAGGTTACTGTCTCCCAAAATGACCCACATGACTGGTCCAGAAACGACTCATATCAGCATGTTACGCCACCTCTTTGCTCAAGGTCGTTTGTTAAAGGGGAACATTCATCAAAGCCTGTAGTATGTGAGGTCTGACATACTGCCTCAAGTGATGTCAGTTGAGGAAACATATCAATATATCAAAAACAAACCAAAAAAATGTTGTTGTGGAGTTAAGAAGAAGTGAGGCTACCAGAGCTGCCTGAGGCTAGCAGCTCAAGGCCACATTAGCCTCTACTAGCATAACACACTAGACTGAACTGTTGGCGGAGTCAGATTTTGACAAAGAGGGAAAACATGTGGAATAAAAGACCAGATATCTCTGGCTCGGCCGCATCGATCTTTTTCAAGACCCACTGTGAGTCTGCCAAAATAGCATGACACCCCTGCAATGATTGTCAAAGTACTCGTTTAAGGTTTAGAGATGATTGTTGTCATGGTTAAGATTTGTGAAAGATTGCTGCCATGGTTGAAAGAAACTAATAATGACTGTTGGTATGAGATGGGACATGGACAGTGACCCAACCACCCACCCTCTCCTCCTCCTCCTGAGGACATTTTGTGACAGCGTAACAGAGTCATTTTCAGGACTTTTGCCTTTGCTAGTAATACAGGACAGTCATTTTTGGCAAGAGTTAGCTTGTCAGGTTATTTTAAGTTATTTGAAGATCGAAGTTGAGCTGATCACCTTTGTCCAGTCCAGGTACCACCACCTACAGCCACAATAATGGGTGCAGCCTGTATAAAAAACTGAGCTGAGACATCTTTCAAGGTTAGCACAAAGAGGTAAATAATTGAATATCTGAATGTCAGATCTGAAAAATAAAATAAAATCATTGAGGATAAGTCACAGTCAAATGAAATCACTTATTAATCTATGCTCTTCATTCTTCCTGGAAGTATGAACTCACTCACTCAGGGTCGAAGAAGCATTGGTCAGGGACTGTGCATCTACCTCAGTGACAGAGCGCTGTGTGAAGGAGCATATGTTGGGTGTATTCGGTGTTTCCCACAAGCTGGCAGCCTGACAGAGTGTGTGGATCGTGAGGACAATGCAATGACAAAACGCACACGACACAGCGCCTGTCTTTCCTTCATATAATTGGTGACAGAGTACCTAAATCTCAGCTCATTTTTTACGATCACAATGAAGACATCTTAAAATATTTGGAGACTGTGGAATGAGCTGAACAGGGACAGATTGATGAAAGGCAGCCACAGTTTAATAAGCTCAATCTCCGATAAAGCAATATGTAGGAAAAGGATGTGACATCATTGGTGTTTTTCTTGGCTGGTTCAGCTGTGGGCAAATTTTGAGTCTACCAACACTGACAGGAAAGGGTAGAGAAGAAATATCTGATGTTATTTGAACCTGCATTAGACTGGCTGTCTGACTCAATACACTTGTGTGTATTGTGTGTGTGGGCTATAAATTCTTTATCTCTTGAGTTCACCGTTCCTCCTCCTGCCAGCTTTACTTTAGAAAATTCTGCCTTTCATAAGCCAAACTTACTCTGGCAGACTGACTGACTGATTGACTGTATGCTTGAGTCAAGCAAGCAGGGATGGGGACAGTCTAGACCGCCTTTGATCACAGTGTTTGTTATAAAGATTGCTTTTAAATGCTTCACAAAATAGGTTACACCCTCTATAATACTTCGTCCTACAAAAATTGGGGCACTGGGTGGATTATCATTGGGTAATTTTAAAGGGTCAGACTGTGTCAAATTTTCTGGGACATTTTGTCATCCCAGAGTGCAACGTTTGGGGATATAATGAATTGAGAAAGAGGAGGCCATCAACAATTACTTCACTGACTAAAGTTGTTCTTCCTCCACCTCAGCTGGTCAAACATGTAAAGTCCATTTTTGACCTTTAGCAGTTGTAAAATAAATGTAGAAATGCTCACAATTGGCAGCAGTTGTCATGCAGATAAAAGCAATGTTAACAGGCAGTTGTTTAACAAGTAATGCTTTGATTGTTCACCATTTTAGCTTAGTGTCTTAGCAGGCTAACATTTGCTAGTATGCGGAGTAGTACCAAATACAGCTCAGGCTGATGGCAGTGGCTTTTGTTTCACAGGTATTTGGTCATAAACTTAAGAGTTGGACAAATGAAATGTTTTGACCTGATGGTGGCACTTAATGAAAAGTCAGCAAACTTATTTATTTTATCAAGTGACAGTTTATCCAGATGCAGTCAGTAGGAAATCATTAATATCTGTACAATCTCTCTGGACCGAAGCAGGAGACTCATCAATACACCAACACTAGGATACATCATGAAGAACCCGTGAATGTCTGTACGAAACCTCTTGGGCTGAAGTGGAAGAACAAGCAACGTATCCATCTTTAGAGAACAGCTGCTGCTGTGGCTAAAAAAAAACAGTAAGATTAAATAGACAACAAACATAAAACAAGTGTGCATGAGTCAATGTATTTCCCGGGAAACAATCAGGAAACTTAAACTCCATCACACATCAGAGATACCTGCAGTATTGATACTTTTCTTTGGACTTGTTTGAAAATGGCTGTTTGTTCCTCATGTTTTACAGGGTCCTCAGAGAAGAATTACTAATCACCAGATCCTCCCTTGGTAATACTAATACCCTCTGGAGTGTGTCTATTAGACAAAACTATCCTGTTTTCATCAAAGATTCAGATGGTTTTTGTTGTTTCTTCAAGATAAACATTGCAAACATTGATGTTGCTGTATAGTTTTGGACCTGGTTAATAAAGCACCTCACTCTCAGTAAAATGCTTTAATTGAAATTAAACTGCTTGTGTGCTGGAGGAACATGGTGGAATTTTTTATATGCTGCCTAATCTTCTCCTAAGTGCATGTTGTCAGCAATGCACACGCATACTAACTAGTGCTTTAAGCTGCAGCAAGGAAGTTACACCAGCAAAGCTCCTTCTGGTAGTTTGTGTTAGTTTATGCTAAACCACTTTGTAAACCAATAAATAAAAATTACACTCAATTATAATCCATATTGTTACATTCTCTCTTCTCGGAGGCTTCAAGCAAATCATTTCATTGTAAGACAACAAGTAATTCCAGCTTTATCTGTGTGGATCCCCCATGTGTTCAGCTCGCCACCTGGGCGTTTCAGGTGTGGATCAGCGAGAGCACAAGCTTTGCTGGCGTAACTCAGGCTTTGTGTGTCTGTAAGCCTGTGTTTTCAGAGCATGGGAGCAAATGGTGGATTATGCATGAAGCCCCTTGCAGCAAAGCAGCCAGACAAGGTGACCCCAGAGAACAAGGCTGTGTTTGGAAGATATGGAGATCAGTGTGGTCATCCATGACCGCCAGTCTCTTACTTTGCGCACCACCTTTTTTCCATTTCCAATCAAACTGCTCGATTCAAGAAACTCTGCACTGCATCCCCACAAAGCATTCACACATTTACAAATTTATCCCCAACATTACTAAGTGGCATTTTATTCAGATGGTTATTTGCCTAATAATGTGAGAGACTCATTCAGGATTATAATCATGATTTAAATCCCACTGAGAATGTAGCTTTCACCAAGAAGCACATGAGGAATTAAGCCTATTTAAAACCTGTCTGCACTTGGAATTATTGCAAGTTTATATTAGTTATGCTGCAGTCAGAGATTTGTGAGTCAGATGCGCTGACCCAGTGTGACTCCAGACCCCTGCTGCTGATATGTTAAGGTCCACAGAGTGGCACGACAAAACATAGCTCAGCATGAAATGTTTGCAGCTGTATAGGAAACTTACAGAAAGTGTCTTTATTCAGTAATCATCTGCTGGACACCTCCACACATGCCTTAGTGACAGCACTGTCCCAACATCAAATTATTGAAACTTTAAGTTTGAGTGTAAAGAAGTGTAAAGTTTCAACATATCCCTGCTTTGCACAAATGAACAGTGTCAGCATTTCTTCTGGTGATTGGGCTGTGTGGGATCATTTCAATACACGATATACTGCAGGGCAGGCGTTCTCAAGCTTACCACTCAAAGGTCCACATCTGATTTTTGTCCAAGGTCAGAGGTCCGGAATGGCAGCCTGATGATGGGTTCACGGAGCAGAGAGGATGGAGTTGGACAGTAATCCGATTCTGTAGAGCGGGTGAACTGTACTACTTTTTGGCTCACTGTCAGGGGTTAGCAAGCTACAAATCATCATTTTCAGGACGGACTGGGCTTCTTCGACTAGTGAATAAACTTAGATGTGCACATTTTCTAAATTCATTAATATTCTGTGGGATAGATGTGGCCCACGGCCGCCATTTGACAATCACTGAGTCATAGGCTGGATCCAGACTGACTTACTGTTCGGTGCGGATGCGGACGGAGGTCAACACAACATGCAAAATAGCAAACACGCTACATACTGAATGATTCTGGACACGACCTTTTATAAATAGCCATAAAATCAATGGATAATAAAAGGAGAAGTATTGCAATGTTGCTTAAAAACTACATTTTTGAAATATGTCCAACATGATGGTCAGGGCAAGCATTCAGAAACCACTCACAGTAATGAAGTGATGCGTTCTTGTGTTCACCTTCAAGATGAGATGCAGTGCATGTCCACAATGGCATCATGTCATGTTTATGCTCGTGGGCAGGTCTCTATATCGGAGTTAGCTATTGACACCAGTCAACTGCTGTGCAGCCAAAAATAGTTACGCATCGGCTCCAGAGCAATAAACTTTCAACAGTCCTCAACTTTTTGCTTTTGTTTCGACACCTTTGAGAGATCATTTCTTATATTTCTGTTCCCTTAAGATGCCTCCTGAAATCATGTCAGAGTGTTCAAAGCAACTCAGGCTGATGCTGCCCTATTTCAGTGACAAGACAGGCAAGGGAGCAGTACTCTTCTCAAAAACAATGATCCGCTGTGGAGATACTCTCAGTACTGTCTTTTTGTGGGTTGTGAGTGTGCGAGAGTGGATTCACTCACAGTGCTACAAAGCCGAGCCTCAATAAAGTTTAGACGTCGAGAAGGGATCCCCTCACTCAACTGACAGTCTTTGAAAGTGAGGCTCTTATCCGTCTCCAATGGTGGCTACTTAAACTGCAATGTCATTCAGTCTGTCTCTGCCAAACATTCACACATGGTGAGGGAAACACAAGAAAAGGCTCGGGAAGCTATTTGAAAGCAAGCGCAGCTGCCTTAGTCTACTGTAAAGCCATTTTCTGATGTTTCATCACTGTCCTCTCCTAAACCTTCACCCTGCTCAACCCCATATTAGTCTTGTCTGAAAATCACCTTATTGCAGCGAAATTCACCACAGGCCACCCGCTGACACTGATCTCATGCAGGATAAAATTAACAAGAGTCCACTCACTTTGCTTTCCAAAAGGAAGTTTTAAAGCCAAGCAATTATTGATGGAGGTGTGAGCCAAGGGCAGCAGGCTCTCACTGTGAAGTCTGTTCAGGCTGCAGCACAAAGAATGGCGACCTCAGTGGGTCCCTCTTATGCAACAAAATGCAAAAAATGGAGGCAATGTGCTGCTGTGGTCTGTGCTTCATAATTTAACGAGAGCCAGAGCCCCCAAAGACTGTGGTCTTTCATTTTGAAGTGGCAGTTTTTAAAAAGTGTCTCAAGTAAAGAACGTTAGGTAATCTCCAAATTGTGAACTTTAAACATCTCTTTGCTTGAAATCAAAATGTATTCATGTGTGTACTATTGCGATGTAACCTTTATTAGTGTTGATTGCTTTTTTTTGACACATTATCATCTTATGAACTTGTATTCTGCTAATGTTTTAGCAAATATTTGCCTTTTTACAAAGAGTCCATGCAGTAATATCCTTTATCCTACATATATAATATATATATGGTTCTGTTGGAAATAGAGTTGATGAGAGTGGATAAAATGAAACTGTACATACAGAAAATGTGCTGCAAATAAATAAAACCTGCAGCTTCTTCGTAGCTGGAGAGAAAACACTGAGTGATCCTTTTCAGACTGTCCATTTATTTTGTTGTCAATATAAAATCACTGACTAATAAAGTTCACACTGCAGGTTTCCGTTAATGTGTGTATTGGATTTAGTTTTAGCGGGCAATTAAAATGTCAAGGCACGCACTGAAAGCAATAATATCATAACGGTGCATAAACAAAAATGTATGAAAGCCTGAAAAAATACTCATGCTACTTTTCTTCAATGAAGACTAAATAAGGATTAGATGTTCATAAGTATTAACTGATGGTTAAAAAAAGATGTTCCTTTCTTTTACATTCAATCTAACAAGGTTTGTAAAGGAGCTGCAGTGCTTATAGTGGGTTTAATATGCACACAACCTGCCCTGTCAGAGTCAGCGTGATGTACTTACTTATTAAATGCTGCCATGCAGGGAAACCGAGCCTGTTGCTGTTGACATGACCATATTTCATATATAATTAAATTTGTTCTTCTGCTCTTTATGGGGGGAAATGTTAAAAGTAACTGGACTGTGTTTAAAGGAGTAGCTTTTTGGAAACTTATTTGCTTTCTCGTCAGGACTTAGATGATACCATTATCACGTCTGTGTGGGGAAAATGTAGCAGGACCCACCAACTGGTTACCTCAGCACAAAGACTGGTAGGACTGGAAACAGATGCAACAGGAGCAGACGGATGATTAATGTAATCTATATGGAGCAAATTTGTTTTCTATTAGTCGAAAATAAATAATTTACACTTGCATTCCTATCGGAGCTTTTTATGTTGTCACTTTGGAGCCTATCACTTTAGGAAACAAATAACAAATGAATAAGAGCTCAATTACAGTCAGTTTAACTAGATTTTCTCCCGCACGGGCAGACAAACCTTAAAATAGTTCTTGGAATGAGGAATTGTAAATAAATCAGATGACTGTTGCTGTTTTAATTTGGGTAAATGAAATTTATTCTCCATGCTTCTGACATTTCAGGAAATACATTTGCTATATCTGTAAAGTAATTAATAAACTGCACTCCTCTGGTCATAAACTGCTGTTACTATCTGAGTAAACGTCAGCCTGTTCATGACATTAGCTGCAACTTATAAGACCTTTCCTGTCTCACAGCAGAAAATAATCATGTTACAGTGTAAAATACTTGTTTTGTGTTGATAAGGCTGTTGATCTGTTTAATCACCTAGCAGTTTTCCAGCTGCTGAGACTTGAGGCTTTTAATGATCACTTGTGAGAATGTGCCAATTAGATGCCACCACAACCTACACCGAGATCTGTCACTGTTTTGAAATTCCACAGTTACCATTACAGAAAGAACGACTTCCCTTTTTGGACTTTTTGTAAGAAGGCATCATAATGCTATGTGCCTACAAAACACTTTGAATTACAGCACGTTTACCATGATGCTGACATGTTTCTGCTCAGACTCTTGATCTCAACACAAAAAAATGACATGCAGGGACTCATGCAGTGTGTGACAAGGAGATGGCTCACCGCGTGCAGAAATGTTTAATTATGAGTTAGCGTGCAGAGTATTGGGACCATCCGAGGCTAAATTTTCATCTTGCTGTACACCAGCATCACATCTTTTCATTTAAACTGTCAAGCAGAACAGTAGAAACTACAACTTTTATTTTTTTCAGGTAGTAAAATCTGTATTCAGCAGACACTGTTGTCTGATGAGACCTTCTCAGAGTGCAGATCTCACGTCCACGAGGGTGCATACGGCTAGGAACTGGCATTACGCTACATAAAGGCAGGGTGTGGGCAGCTGGTCACCTGCTGGTTAAGATGCATACCCCACAGTGGTCCTGGCTCAGTTCTGGCTGGAGAACGCTATCATTAGCATGCTAACATACACACAATGCTTTAGCAGGTGCAATGTTTACCACATCAGATGTCTTCGTTAGCATAATTATATTTGCTAATTTGCACAAAATGCAAAGGACACGTGAGCAGCTAACTCACTGATTTGATTCTTCACATCATCATCAGATTTGATTTGGCATCAAAATGAATCTGGATGTGTCCCTTAAACAGATACCATCGAACCACTAAACCAGACACTTCCTGTAAAGCTGCATTCTGAATCATTCAACCTTCAATCACTCAACCTGTGTTTCATGATCGGATAAAATCTTATGTGAAATACTTTTGACTAAAATGAGAAAAGCAAATGAATAAATGAAGTTGTTCAATATGTCCTCTGGGGGACATAAACATGTGTACAAACCAACCAAGTCATTCAATATGTGTTGGGATATTTCCAACTGGACCAACATGGAGGACCGACCTGCCCAGCGACCTATCAGAAAACACATTGCCATCATAGAGTCTCAGCCCTTACAGATGTCAACAGAGGATGACACTAACTGGAAGATCACTGATATCTAAAGAGAAAATGGTCAAATTGATTACCAGAATAAACTGAAAGCTACGTTCCCTTAGGAAAACATGCATCAGTCAAGAAAGGCTGGAAGCTCCAGATGTAGGCCCATCTCTTTGATCATCGGGCAGCCTTGCTGCACCGAGCGTTTCTACATAAAAAGGAGCGGCAGCAGCATCAGCAAGCTCAGTCAAGCTCCATCGTCTACCTCGCTGGACGTACTCAAGAACTTTACTGCAAACAATGAATAATTAAAATGAAAGTTTACCGGCGCGCATCACTTCATTGTGGTGCCAACATGCAGTGATGTAGCTAATGAGATTTTGGTAATGGGCTGAATTCTCCCACAGGTGCTGTACTAGCTGTGTCTTCAACAGTTTTGGTGGAGCAAGGAAATTGCCTTGCCGTGAGCTTTGTACCCTGATGAGCTTTGATTTCTTCAAAGGAAATGCAGCACCTTTATGATCTCCTGAGTGACTGTTGCATGTGTGTGAGGTGCAGCACTTGTTTTTGCACAGACAGATATTACTATTCGGGTGTCTGAATGCCAATAATAGAGAAGCCTGCTTGGATTTGTTTAACCTCAAAGTGTTGTTTCATGTCCTTTTATTGTACTTGAAAGGGTGTCAGACGTAACTGTCACATCATAAAGATGCCACATGGTTTGTTGTGTTCATGTGAAATGTGTGCTGCATTGCTTACTTACTCAAATGAGCAAATGAGGAGCTTTACTGAATGAAAAAAGGTACTTATTAAAAGTGAATTACCTACCTTTTAATCACGTCTTTGTTGGTTTGATCTGCCTTTGTTTAATTAGTCACGGGAAGCAGAGAAGACTGTCATTCAAATGTAAAGGTTTGCTGTATCGGCTGTGCAGTCTTTAGATTTCTCTCCACTTTCATGATGAACTCCCTCAGCTGTTCAGGAGCAATTCGCAGACCTGAATCACATGATTGGAAGAAAAAAAAAAAAAACACTTTGGAAACATGACAGCTGTGACAATAACTGTCAGATCCGTCATGATTATGCAATCATAGCAGCAACACAACAATTGATGCAGAATTAGGCCAGAAAAAGGAGGAGGAGGAGGAGGAGGAGGAGGAGTTGATAACTGTGTTCAAGAGCCCTTCAATCTATAAAATCTCTTCTTTCTCCTCTTTAATTAAATCAGTTTTCCACTGGAAACTTGCTCCTGTATCCTTTATACAGAATAAACTTCCCAATAATTCTGAAACGTTTCTTTTACAGTTTAGGTCCCTCTTTTCCCAAACCTTTCCTTTTATTTGAGATATGTGAAGCGTCTAATTGAACAGTGGAACTCTCTATCGAGCTGTTCTGCAAAGCAAACAAAATTAAAATTCGCCTCACTGAGGACAATAATTATTCACTGAGGGGTTTTCTCTGAATGCCAGCCACTGCACATGCGGCTTGAATTCAGGTTTAATCAAATGAAATACCCAAACGGAGCAAGTATGCTGTGTTTGTATGAATGTGCCCAAGAACATCTGCAAGATGTATGCAAAAGGATATCTTACTGTAAGCTGGAAAACAGGCTTAACTTAATCTAAAGCTTGGTTTTATTGTATTCAAGCACATTAAAACAACATGAAGGGGGTGGACATAATAACATGTACAAATGTCACCATGGAGAAAGATATGGTAATTTCTGTGGCTGCAGATTATACTCTTGCTGTATTGGATTGCATTATATTGCAAGTTGCTGTTATTTGGTCCATGTTCTGTAGGTGGACATGGCTGCTGATCCTGAGTCCTGCATACCTCCCACAGAATACCTCAGGGAACGCGTTGCAAGCGTTTTTAAGATCCACAAAACATATCCGGACTGGATTAGCAAATTCCCCTGACGTGAGCATCGGAAACCGGTCCAGTTGTCAAACATTGGAAACATTAAATCTTACTGTAAATCCAATCATTTGTTGTTGTTTTGCTCACATGGATGTGTACAATAGATAAGGATAACGAAATTCAGCCTTTGACCGCGTCACAGCAGAACGCGGGTTCCTCCACATCGACACGTCAAGAAGCTTAATTGTCATTCAGACATAATAGCCCGCGCTCGAGCATATGGGTCCGGCAGAATAGCGTGCAGAAGGTGCCAACACATGGCCACTTCATGAGCCTAACGAACAGTAAATCTCAGAGGAACTTGTGAAGTGAAGAGCGGCACTAAAACTGACAGCTCTGTGAAAGCTTATTCAAAAAAAGAAAAGTCCCCGTTTGTGCATCTGCTTGACCGAGGATTGTAAACACATCTTACATTTCATGTATCGGGACACGCAAGACAAGTGTAGATGTGGTTATTCTCAGAAAAATCACCATTTGTGTGCAGTTCAGGTGTCACTCGTCATAGACAGCAGTGTCTATAAAGCACGTTTGACACTGGAGGGACTGCTGGAGTGCGATTCTTGATTGTTATTATCAGCACATTTCAGTTGGAGAGACTTTGCAGCACCCAGAAGGTCATGGGTCCAATGCTCACTGCTCAGGTTTCCAACTGGTTTGCAACTGACAGTCAACATAATCCCCTCATACTGGCACCGTGAAAGCCTGAGTAAGACTCACCTGCTGCCTCACTATGCAGGAATAAGAGACTAAGAAAATATTTTTTTAATTTTATAGTTCTGAATATGAGTTTTGGCTGGGTAATAGTAATCCTCAATTGATTTGAGTGTGAACATTAGGGGCGAAAACTGCAATTTAAGAGACTATTAATGTCACGGGAAAGAGAGATTATTCAAAAAATGTATTTCTCAGACCATAAACAAGTTGATATGCTATTATTACTGGGCAATAAGTGACATTAGTGGATGTGTTTTTAGTTTCAGTGGTTATCCTCATGTAGAAAATGGTGTCTTGGGTGGTGTGCACACAACTAATGAGATCTTACCTGCATCGCCTGGGGTCTGCAGCTCCCCGAGACTCTCGGCGAGTGTCTGAATTATGCGTGTATACACAGACACACTGTTACACCACATGTGAATATGCACTCTATTGAACCCATATGTTGGTCATCATAATTAGAATTTTTAATTGGAGCTGCAGCATGTTGCCATGAGGTTCAGCAGCAGATTCAAATTAATTCCATAAATCATTTTTACTCTGGAAATGAATCTCAAACTGCTCATAAGTGGATGTAGTATCGCAAATCAGATTAAAAACACATCACACAGGTCGCAGAGATGGGTGATAAATTAAAAGCACAACCAAATGCTGGAAAGGCGCTGCTGCACCGCGAGCCTCAGTAACAGCTTTTCCCTCATTTGGTGTTTTTGGTAATGGTGGTGGAGAGTGCTCTCAAATGCTAATGCTTTTGCAGGGCAAAATTCAAGCTCATGGACTGTTATCATATCAGCAGATAACAAATAAGGGATGACTTTTAGATTGTTACTCTTTTTCAGTCTCATATCCCAGACTTTGTGAGCCCGTCCTCATGAGGAGGAAAGCAGCTTACTATGACCCAAATTTATGTTTGTTAGAACCTGTGAAGAAATCAGATGACATTATTTAAAGAGCAATAAAATCCATATTCGGGTGGGTCAAACAAACAGGACTTTCACCATATCACTTAACAGTAATGTGCTTATTTTAACCCATGATCACGTAGTTTTGGTGCCTAAACGTAACCAAGAAATTCTGCCGCCCAATCCTGAGCGACCCGCCACCTTTTCACAACGTTAACAGAGGACGAAGCTTGGCGCTGGTTCTCTCTAACGATGAAATATGCCTTTTTTGGAGTCACTGGCAGTCGACCTGCTCTTTACGTATGAGGATGTGTTGAACTTGCAGATCAAAAGTTCCTATTGAAACATTAGCAAGTTGAGCAGTCTTTGAAGCTCCTTCAATCTGTGCCCTGAAAGCGAACCCACTTTCAAAGTCTCTTAGCTCTTATCTTCTTGGTCTTGATGCAAAATCCAAGTGTCACCTCGGTCAGCTCAGCATTTTTATACATGTAATGGATCATGGTACAGCTGGTTCGTTATGTTTCTCCACGCCTTTACTCAGACTTTTCCTTTAACTTAATTGCTAATTTTTCATCTTATAAACATTGCATCGTCACCCGTGTGATTAGGATTTATTAAAATCAGTATTTTTTTCTCAAAAATATGACTCTTACTCATTACAAAATATGACCTGAATACACTTCAGTTAAACGTTAACATGTCATCATCAGCTCAGGATATCTGTTCATGAATTTGGCCACTGAATGTTAGAAAACAGTCAGAAATAATGCTCACAACATGAGATTGTCGACACACGTGCTATCACTCCGTTGATGCAAACTGGCATCACGATTGAAGGGTTTGGAGGAAAAAAAAGCAGGAACCATGCTTTGAACTTCTTACTTACTTACAAACATTTCGATTTGGACTCGACTTCACCAAACCAGCATCTCATGCACTTTGAAATAAAATGCTCATTTCAGGGCAGAGTTGAATGATGTTTCAAATGAATCATGTCGACAGAAAAGCATTCCACGTCTTGTTGGAGCTTGTTTTCAAGCGTCCCGGTTAAATATCGTACAACAAATTAGATTTTTGTTCAGCTGGACCAGGACGTGTCTTCATGTGTCCCTCACTTAGACTTGGTAATTCTTAATTTCAAAGAGCAAACCCCTGGAGATCTTTAATAATGAAGGACCTCTCATTATTTCAAAGAAGCTTTTCACGGTTAATTTCGCTGAGATACGTCTGTCAGAAAGGCAGCACTATGTCAAAGACTTGCATTTTTTATGAACTTTCATTAATTTGATTGAATAATTCAGCAATCGCTTTGATGAAAGCGTCATCGTTCTTGTTGCTCTCATGGCTGTCAGTTTGTACACTTTGTCTAAATAAGATTACCCAAGTGCATTATGTAATCCGTATGTGCTGCATGTGACAAACCAAGTTTCTCATCACGTCTCGTTTGTCCTAGTTTTGTTCTCATGTTTTTCATTCGCTGTTCAAAGGCCAATATTTGAAATGTCCATCAAATCTAGAAAGACTGCACTGAATAACGTGCCACAATGTGTGCGAGATGTGATGTTAGGCGTTATCTTCTAGCTTACAGGCAGGTAAAACTGATTCCTCTGAATAGCTGAGTGCACAGAGAAATGAATGCATATTAGTTACGTTTTCACACTTTCAGTCCTTGAGCCGGTCATTATAATTTCACATGGCCTCCTTATTGGCTGTTATAGACTCGTTCTGCATTAATGTATCCAGGTTTTCTCTTTAAATATAGATTTCTTTTCACATGACTGACATCTTATCTTGTAGTTTTTCTCCTCATTACTGTCCCTCATATTTTCCTCAGGTATAAAGCATGGTTTTAGTTTTAACTTTTCTGACCCTTGCTAATAATAATCTTTTTCTTTGGCAGGTTCATCTCTGTGGAGGTTCAGGGAGTGTTTTTCTCTCCACATTTTGTCCTATGATTCCTTTTGCGTTCATAACAACTGATTCTGCATTATTGATACGAGAGGACGGAATTATATTACAATAGATGTCTTCTTCCCATGTGTTATGCCATGGACTTTCAGCCGTTGGTGAACCAACTTTTACCCACTTGTTTGCAGCAATACATCTGAGCGTGATTAATAAGTACTGCTTTAAATCTGCTGCCACGAGTAAACTACAGGCAAAACAAAATCCAGGCTCGAAGTTTTCACCTCTCTTTTTTTGTTTTCTTTTTGAGTCACATTGCCAGGCTGTGTTCAGTACTATAGATTGCATTTAATAATTGAGAACTCGGCCTGTCCAGTCCAATAAACAAACCAAAAGAAGCCTCCTCTGTGGGTGTGAGAAACTTTCCCTCAAACTTGCGACCAATCCAATTGCAACCTTGTGCTCCACACAGTGGACCTATTAAGCAGTCTCTAACTTGATTTTCTCCAGACCACTTGGAATGAGCCGGGGTTGCGGCTACGTCAGTTTGCTGCTGGTGTGATAGATGGCCGAGCTGCTGATTGAACTGATTCAAAACCGCATTTTTGAAGGGGACAAATGCTTGTACTTCAACCGCAGCAGTAAGTTAAAGTCTGCCAAGCTTTTTGTTATTGTTTTTACAAAGTTTTATGGAGCAAAAAACGCAAAAAACACCTTTCACAATGACATATTTATCGCTTTATTTGTTCACAGACTGACTCGTATCCCTTCAACAGCTGCACTGTCACTTCTACCTAGACTGTACAGGCTAATCAAAAATGCCTGAGTGCGTAATGAAGAAGAAAGGCTAGGCTGAGAAATGAAATGCACTTTTAATTATTTAGCAAACTGCTGAACGGAGCACTGTTCTCATCATCAAACAGAGTGATGCACGGCGTTCGGAGGGCCAGGACCTGCTGCAGTCAGTCACGAGCCGACACGCTCCTCTCCGAGCTGTCTGCTTAATGAACTGCCTGCCTGATGCCTGGAAAGTTGCAGGGAAACGCTTCTATTTTAATGGATCTTTAAGCCACAGCCCTGCCCACAACCTCTGATCCCCCACTGCTATCAACATCACACCTTGGCAGTTAGTTTTGGATAGTAATGTCAGATGCTGTGTGGAAGAAACACAATTAGGCCTTAGTTTAAGAACCTTTAAAGACGGTGTTAACAAGCACAGCAATTTTGTTTTTAATGATTGACTTGAAGCTGCAGGGATAATTACTCTGCTGGACCAGCAAATAATTAGAGATCAAAGCTTTTGTTAAGTGAACTTTAATGAGACATAGACCACCTACGGACCTCAGTCCTGGGGAGTATGAAGACAATATTTGATGCAATGATGATCACTGTGCAGACTAAATGACAAAATTGGTTGTTTGTCTGCTTCCCAAAATGAATTTCTTATCTGGCACCCCTTTTTGTGAGGTCAGGATGACAACTCATCTGAATGTTTGTTCAGTTTTTGTACAAAAATGGGGTTGGGAGAGGTCGTAGTGGTAGGAATCAGGATATAAACAACAATCTCCACTTTCAAAGTCAGACGCTGTTCAGGCCGAACCGTCCACCCGTCCTGTAAGACCTCCCTGAAAGGTTTTGTGTGAGCCAAGGCTGGTGGTCTGGTGTTTGTGCAAACAGTCTGCATTTTGTAACTGATACATCTGATAATGAGTTACAAAGATAATCTCAGCTTGTTAGTCAAGTCGAATTTATTTGTATAGCACATTTCATACAATGTTAGTGGCTCACAAGCTCACAGTGGCGCAAATCAATTGGACACAACCTACAGTGCATCTATGCTGTCCACAACTGTAGCCAATGTAAAAGCAAAGATGTAAAAGTAACATAATAATTGCTTTTACTTTGCAACCTATGAAATGTATTATAACTTTTGAAAGAGAGATTGTATGCTGTGAGCTATATGTGGAAAAACCTCATCACACAATTCATCCAGTATATCTGTTATATACTAAATTGACCTCTGGCCAAACCATATCTTCCTTTCTTCCCTTCTTTGTAATGCAAAGCCTCTTTAGTATGCAGAGAATACATAGAAACACTATCCAGACTCTAGATCTGAACATTACAAACATATCACATGTGTGAAGACTTTGTTTTTGGCTCATAAATGTTGCGTATTTTGAACAAAGTGAAAGAAAATTAGAATGGCCCTTACATCTTCAAAGACAATAGCCCGAGCCTTTAAAATGTGCAAACAGGTTCAATAATTGATTAGTGAATCACTCACATGGACCAGGTGCCTATTTTTATGACTCTAAGCCAATTTCATTAAAAATAAAAGGAGAATGAAAGATGTGTATCAATGATATCTGATGCCCGGCAGCAGCAGGATTTACTTGAAACATTCTTAACATTTAAAATCAAGGCTCAGTCATCGCTCATTAAAAGCACATCTGCAGAGTAAAGAACAGAAAAGGGAAAGACGGCGGCCTCGGGCTGAACTTTTACCTTGGCGTGACATCATCTGTGAGCATCCCCGTTAGCCTGAAGATGTTTATATCCCTGAGAGCTTCAAGGAAATGCTGCTGATTCTTATTTGTACATGTGGGAGTGTTTCCCCAAACACATTCTGTTCTTGTTATTTCATTATTTTCTCTTCTGATTTCTATCCCTGCACGCAAATCTTCTTAATCTTGACTGGAGCCGGCACAATTTCACACGTAGCAGAGCAGCTCTTTTCAAATAAGATTCATGGACAATGTTTCAGCAACATACTTTTACTATTACTTTGCAAATGTTACTCCTGTGACAAATCCCAATAAATTGTACTTAATAAGGTTATTTTTATTGCTGTGAGCAGATTTGTTTTGCAGAAGAATCAAGTGAATTCAATGAACGGAGGTTTGTGATAGTGCTCTTATTATCAATACGTCTGTTAGCTGTTTTATTGAAGAGGCATAGCAGGGCGGCTCCTAAAGATTTTTATGATGCACCAGCTTGTTCTTGTCAGAAATATTGACGTTACCAAAGCACAAAAGCAGGGCCTCAAATACAGGCAGTTAATGGTGTCAAGAGCACAAAAAGGCTTCAAGGGGTTTATGCTGACGTGTCTCCAGAAAGAAGGGAAAGGAAGTGAAGTGATCATTACATCATGACCACAAAACTGTCAATAGAAAACAGGAGCGGACTTAAATATGTGATCCTCTTGAAGTTTGACATGTTCACGATACGTCAGAGGACCAAGACCCCAAACAGAACATTATTCTTTTAAATGGTCAGGGAGACCCTCAACTCTGTTTAAGAGCTCAAAATCATAATTAACACTGTTTCATCACCTTGGTACCTTCAGCTAATTTAATCAGAATTTACCCTTAACACAATTTAACTAATGACATTTCAGATTCACTATGACAAATACCTCTGTTTAGGGTCTGAGGGACCAGCAGTAAACATTATAAAATACAAGTTTCATACGCTTTAACCTTGATTGCAGTTGACAGGACTTTTTGTGCCGCACCACTATGAGGAGGTTGAAGCTGCATCCTAAATCTATTTGGATTTTTATTGGAGCTGTCACAATCTGCCTCTCCGTCCCTCCCTCCAGCCACGTTCCCACCTCCTCAAACACATTCATTGTCATTCTCGTCCCGTCCCTTCCACTCTCTCTCCTGTCCCGGTCATCTCGCTCCTACATCCAGCCCCTCCCTCCTGCCCTGTTTCCACTCTACCCCATCAGCCCTGCAGATCCCTGGTTTTGTTACCTGTGTACCTGTACCTGCCTGTAAGCCGCTGTAAATTATTATTAATAAGAGATCTAACGGGGGTTAAAATGTGTGCAGGATAAAATACTGCTTTCTTTATTTCTTTGCATGTGACTGACTTATGGCAAACAAAGGAACGTATGCACAGCCCGTATTAACAAAAAACAAGAAATCTTTATTATTTGGTGTAGTATGAACGCTTAATTCAAGCTCAGTTTGGAGCAAAGGGTATGGTTACCACCTACTATTATTATTACTCCTGCAGCAGTCGGTTCTATGGGATGTCAAACAGCAAGGAGGTACAGCCAGTGTCAACAAAAGACACTTCATCTGATCAGTCCAACCAGGTGAAAATACACAATATAATACATCTATATTTGAACTCAGCAACATGAACAGCCTTTACATCATCTCATCAGTCCCTTATTTTTTACATGCCGTGGACAACATGCAGGGACATGTGTCCTGTGTCTATGTAGGACAGATGTTGTGTTGTTGGTTTTCTGAAGGGGACTGCCTGTACTGTATCGGCTCTGTCCTTGCACAGCCAGACGAAGAGGGGAGGTCACACACCAGTCCCAGGTGAGACCATCAGTGGCAGGATCCATTTGTGCAATAGAGTGATGAGGCGAGAGGGAAGGAGAAGACTGAAGGAAGTGAAAAGGTACCAGAAAGGATGTGGGGGGAGGGAGGGAGGGAGGTTGCTGGGGTGACCTCTCCTGTCCCCGTAAAGCTGCAGTTTACTTTTGTAATCCCCTGCAGAACAGCTAAGGGGGATATTCACACTGTGCTTCCCTTGAGGAAGTAAAGGTGACAGTGGAAATGATAAATTTTGTGCTTGGCGGGTTAAATGTGAGATTGCCGCTCATACGATGGTTCCTGTAAGTAGAAATGAGCGGATGCGTGGAACTAGAAATGCCACAATAAAACAACCCAAATCCTCAACATGAACTGAAAGTAGAGCAGAGAGAAATACAGTGTGCTTACTTTGCATTTATGGCGAGGCATACTTGGTAATTGTCTTTCGATTTGTTCTGTGTGTCTGTTATTATTCTTGTTTAGTAGGAACTTAACGCTGAGGCGCAGGCTAATGGAAATCTCCTAAAGCTTGCCTGTAGCTAAAAATGCCCCGCCAAGTCTCTCCTTAACTGTACAGTGTGTGTTTGGGCCTGTGTTAATTCAGCCACTTTATTAATGTGTGAGATTATCATCCACCTAATTGTGAAACAGTTGAGAAACAGCACCGCTCTGGATTTGTGTGTGAAATTTGCCCAAATTGTACAGTATCCCAACCCAAATACGCCCGTTTATAATTGGAATTGACCAGAGTTTAGTGCCAGCCTGCTAAAATGAACCATAACAAGGTTTTGTTCGCAATCTCTCCTGCACTTGTTGGTAGTCGCCCCGTTCTCGTTGACCTGGCAAGGGATGCAGCAAACAATTTTGCAGACAACTGCAGGGAAGGCGGTGGAGTTCAGCAACATCAAGGTGTTGCAATGAGATATCAGAAAACTCAGCGAGGTTGATGTGCTGTAGTGAGGAGAAATAAGAGAAATCTCTGGGAGCAGATCAGATCGGTCTCAAGCTGCATAACCCCAAGAATCAGCTTAAAGAAAGAAAGAATGTCAGAGCTGGCAACTTGACATCAAAGTAGAATCTCCCCCTCAGATGTTTTTCTCCTTTTACCTGAAAGGCCAGAAGATGTTCCTCCTGTTGGTATGAAAAAAAAAAAAGTTGGCCATAGCTCGCTCAACTATTGCAAAAAAGAAACAGAGTGCACAGTGAAATTAAACCTGATCACTCTCCATGAGATTAGATATTGATTTGTCTTCCAAATGACTATAAAGGGATCTCTCTTTAGATGATTATGTATTTATGCTTCATACCTTTATTTCCTTTTCCCCCTGTGCCCTCCGTGGATTCACCAATCTGAAATGATTGCAGAGCTTATGGTGCGGAAATCTGCTTTCGTAATAAACAATACAAGGATTCATTTTTTTTAGCATGCTTAGATCCGTTCATGCGCCATAAGCTTTTAACCACTGCATGTAGCCTCACTGAATTTAGCCAGGAACTGATTTCCTTTGGCCCTGCAGTTCCATTCCCTTTGACAGAGTTTGATGGAGGAGTTAAGCACGGCGCTGTGACCCTGGAGCTCTCTGCTGTTTAAATCTCATTTCTCCAGCCTGGTAGAGGAGCACTTACTCTTGAGACAGTAGTAACACTGCCACCACAGACAACCCTGCCTCCTAAATAATATGTTTATAATTTCATTCGTAGTTAAATTGTGCTGATAAACGCTGCCTGGATTACGTTCATGTTTGCCTGAGTGGATGAAACGTGACATTTTCTGTACCACACTGGACTCAAACAGCAGGACTGTGAGACCAGAATCCAGGGTTTGCATCCAGACTGTGGTCAGGTTTAGACAACGAAAGCACTTTGGTTAGATCGTGATTGCTGCTGACATTTTCAGTATTAAAACAGACCATGATCTTTCCTTAACCTTAAACCTAGCGCTGTCAGTGCCTCAACATAACTATAAAAAACATACATTTTCATTAAACATGCATCCAGTATCAACACTTGGACCTGCCAGGTACGTTAAATAACAACATTTCCTCATTATATTGATACAAAACATAATTTTGTCGGCATTACGTTTCCTTCAAAATGTTTTTGTTGTTGCAGATTAGTGGTACATAAATGCAATTTCTAGGACGGATAGATAGATAGACAGAGTCCTTTATTGATCCACAGGGAAACTGCAGTGTTACAGCAGCAATTTATGTCACAAATCACACAGAAGTTACAATGCTGACATGAGGTAGGTAAGAAAAACCAGTTCAAGAATTTAGATACGTGTATAAAACTGCTGTACTTGATAAAACATGATGAAAAACAGAATAACAGCAGGCGTGGAATTAAGATGAGATGCAGCTCTCAGTGCAAATTAAAGAATATGGAGAGCACATCATGGACAGTCCTCATGCAAAGCTGCGTAGTTGCATGTGTAATCGTGTTGAAGATCCAAAAGATGAATCATGGATGGCAGATACGATTGTAAAGAATGTTAAGAGATTTTTCTGCAGGAGAAAACGCCTCAGTGCCATAACTTCACTTAGGTGATTGATTGATTGCTTAACTGATCAACAAATATTATTTTTCCTTGCATGGTTCGAGCTGCCATATGCAAAGAAGCACCCCAGCGCTGAAAAAACCTACCCTTCAGCTGTTTGCATATTATGAGTCATGAAACATTTTGGCAGGTAATTCTAAGAGACCTAAGGTCCATACATTTTTCATATGATTCATTTTTCCCGCAGCAGCGTGACGTCTAAACAAAACAAATTACTCTCCTTCAAAAGGAACTTTTTATGTGGCGCAGTTTGTGAAATGAAAGGAGGCTCCAGTTTGATTTTCTGTCTCCGCTAAATAAAAGGAAAATAACAAACACAGTCACATTTTTGTACATTCATGAGAAAGGTTTAATTGGCCAGTGGTGTTATGGTTTGGACTCATTTCATAACAATGAGCAGGAATGCCTCCTTCTTTCCATTCAGACAGGATCAATCAATAGTATTTCAAAGCGTGAACAGGTGCTGACCTGTGCTCTTGTATTTGTATGAGACCATTCACCCAGAAGCAATGAATATTTTCATAGCCATGTCTTCAAATTTGGACGGAGCTGTGCATTCATTAGGGTTTTTCCCCCCCTGTGGTTTTTGAAATTCCTCCTTCAATGCAGAATTTTGTTTATTCAGTTTACTGAACGGAAAATTTCAATAACAGTATAACACATACTGCAGAAAATTATTATTATTAGATCACATCCCGGGTCGTATTATGTACCTGCTATTTAACAAAGTGCATAAAACAATAATAATGATCATGAATAAAATCCATTTCTTTGTGTTATTTCTTGACATTTATTGGGAAATAAGAAAATTATACATTACACTGCTGCATCACTAGGACAACACACACTAACACAAGCGCTCAGTGAGAGAGGCGGATGGCACACTGTGGATTTTGTTGCTGGTCTGGTTCAGTGTCATACTGGGAAAATGGCTGAAATGGCTGAAATATGTGAATATTTATGAAGAATGCCCATCATGCCATATTGAACTTTCTGCATATCCGATACACCAGTGAGCTCAGTTCACCAGGTCTCAAACTGCGGCCCAGTGTTGGACCTCCAGAGCCTTGAAATGACTTTCTTTTAGTAGGGAAAACTTGCTTTTGTGAGCTTGAACCAACCAATACTGTGACATCCAGCCATCAACTGGCACAGAGCTAAGATTCATTTTTTAGCTAATTAGCACCAACATGGTGCGTTGGTTTGTCCTTGGGTGTTCGCCACCTCAAATCTCATTCCGTTTCCCCAAAATACTGTGATTACGGGCCCAGTGGCGAGAATCTCTGCTTGAATGGAGGCTAGCATCCTACTGTGAAACACTGTAATCCCCAATGTTTGTTAAGAAGCCCAGTTTTCAGCTTTCAAATCAATGCTACGTCTCGAAGTGCCGTTTCATGTGGACTTTAATGTAAAATACAGAGAAGAAAATAATTGAATACAAATGAATAATATAAACGCTTATAACACATGTAGGGTAAAAAGACCCTGCTTTATCTACTCAAAAACATGTACCACAGCAACATAACTGTAAATTAATGCCATATAAACATTTATAATATGTAGGAGACATGTCTGCAGGGTTGATGAGTGCACTGTGGTTTGAACAGGTGTTCAGCAGACTGTGTCGTACTCTCTGCTACATGAAAGCAGTTCTACACTTCCACTGATGCAGCAGCAAATCTTTGTGTTTGCTTTACGAACTGTGATTAGTTCAGAAACAAAGATAAGAACAAGGCGTTCCTGAAGAGGGACTTCAGAGGGTTAAACCTCAACCCCCTGTCAAGGAATATTCCCTCCGTTACTTACTTACTAAAGGGAAAGTGGCAACAGAGGAATTGTCCTTCACACGGGCCTGATCTCATTTCACAGTGAGTGTCAAACTGACACCGTGTGCTCGTCTCGCTGCGGTCTCGCGTTGCCAACAAAGTCACAAGTGTGGAGTTTCAGCTCAGAGAAGGAAAAGTACAGTATGTTTCCAGCGTGAATCAGAGGTGTGACGTGCTGTCTGCTCGGTGCACCCTCAGCATAGATGGAGAATCATCAAGGACGTGTTTCGCTGAGGAGAGTGCAGCAGCTGCTTGGGTGAGACAGGGCTTGGAAATAAACACTCAGTCTTGAGTGACTGCCACTCAATTAACCTGAAAAATTAACAGAAGGAACATTCTTGAGTATTTCATTTATCGCAGCTGGTTAGCGGAGAAAAAAAGCATCGTAGAATCTACAAATGACACCTGTCAACACCTCTGGAGGTTCAGCCTTTGTTTCGCTTTGCTGTCTTCAATTATGTAATGAACCCCCCCCCCCACACACACACACTGGCAAAGTTTCAGCGCATACACCAACCTTGATGAACATCCTCGAGCTATTTCTGTAATTTTTTTTTCGCTTATTTATTTACGTAAAAAGAGATGCAGAGATATGGTGCGTGGGTTTGAATGGCAGATGATAAAGAGGAAAAGTGAGCAGATTATTATTCTTTATTTTTGGAAAGGAGCCAGAGTCATGCTGTTGATGTATCAGTGACTGGAAAACAATTTCCCCCTAAACCTGTGTAGTTTACAGAGTGAGTGTGGACGAGTGTAATCAAGGCAATATATCCAGGTGCTTTTCCACATCTCTGTGCTCGTGGAAAAGAACAAAAAGGGGGGAAAAAATAGCCAAAATGCAGTTACTCTTTGATAAACTACCTATCTGAGTTCTCCCCTCAGAAATAATTTAAGGCAAAGATACATCAGTGTTCGCAGAGCTTGAAATCTGATGAAATTCATGGAAAATGAGATTTAAGTGAGGCAAAGACACGTGCCAAAGAAAAAGCACAAATTCCTGGATGAACCTCAATGTCCTGGAAAGAATAATATTCTAAAAACTGAGTCGATTTACATACGGCAGCATGTTGCGAATAAGCAGTTTTCTCTCTACCAGCCTCAGCATGAAAATGGAAACGCGCTCCTGTGGTTCCTGCAGGGTCAGGTATTAAATGAGAGGGCAAGGTCACCGAGGAGAAAGGTAAAAGGGAGGTGCATGGAAATATCCATAGCAGGTAAGCAGAGGCTCTGCTATGGACTTACATTCACACCTGACCTTTCACCCCTGCTGGGAGAAGCCGACTGTGGAAGCACATCCCCCCTAGCTTATCATGATTTAGTTGTATACCGCATACCCTCACAGATACCTCGGATTTCCAGAGAAAAACCAGATTCAGAATTGCTCATTATACCACACAAGAAACCCCAGCATCAGATAGCATATGAAATCCTGAATAGAACTATATCAGATAGCAGCGGTGAATAAATATAGACTCGGCGCTCCTCAGTGCAGGTGCAGCATTCAGCTCTGGTGTTATCTTATCCAGTGGACGGGCAGTGCAGAGCATGGATTTGCAGTGTGACTGGGCTTCATCAGAGGACATCCCTGTCACGCAGCAATCTGAAGAGGGATCCCAGGGAATATCATCCAAGCAGAATGCGGATTTGAAGCCAGGAGATGTGTCTGTGACTTTTCAGCTGTATCTGATACCCTGATGAATAAATATGGACCAGGTGTTCCAGTGGAGAAAGTGTACTTTTCACCGAGGGGCTTTTGAATAAGTGTTATTCTGAGTTATGAGTTCTTATTGGCCCATTATTTAAAGCGACCTTATGTAATTATCTTATATCTGTAAGGCATAGCTATCATTGAGGACACTAGTCCTGGTAAGTATTGCATTAGAAAAGATGATAGAAACAGCAAAATTTGAAAAAAAAAAAAAGTTTTTTAATAAGTTCTGACATGATGAAGGTTTAACTCACATGACTATGAAACATGGCTGTTTCCGCAGATTGAAACGTCTCTTCTTGGACCTGATGCAACCCTCCTCACAACGTATGAAACAAACAGAAATGTCACATTTCCATCAATCTTTCTGCTCTTATAATTGCATCATCTTGTTGCGCCCTCTTTTCATACAATGGTTTGGTTTTCTGATTGGAGAATTGTCCCCACCTAGACTGTCTGCAGGTGGGCTGAAGATCATCACAGATGAAAGAACAATGACCTCTAGAGACACAACTTCCACCAGCTGCCACTTCAACATAATCCCAGTCTTCACCTTCTATGGGGGAAATTACAAAGCAGTTTTATTATTTTTATGCAGCATTACCGCTTTCCTCCTTCTGTTATGGAAACCGTTGCTGGGCATCATTCTCAGATCAGTCAAGCTTAAGAAAGTGGAAGAAGTGCCAGAGATTTGTGAAAGTGATCATTTTTTATCAACGTTGTTGTTACAAAAACTAACCCTAACCCACATCAACAGCAGACAAACAGCTGAAAAGAAGAGGCAGAAACACACACACACACACACACACACACACACGAAACAAAGGCTAAACAAGGGGGTCTTAAGCTGCTTTTTAAAGGTCTCAACAGTGTCCATGGATCATAAGCAGCGACTTCAAAAGCGCAGTCTCCTTCTGTTTTGAGCCCAGAGGGAGGAACAGCCCGCACACCCTGATCTGGTAGCTGGTATCATAAGACTGCAGTGTACCTGTTTACCTGTGAAATGTTCCAAACAAGTGTTTTCGGAGCATTACACAACTTTCCCTTCTTTTGTTGCTCCTGTTCCAACTTGTTTGAACTGCGTTGTTGGCATCAAATTCAGTATAAGACACTGATGAGGTGGAACTTAAATATGCCGTCTCTGTACTGGTTTCATTTCAGTATGTGTCAAAAAGGATTAGCAAATCATCATCTTTTATTTATGTTTTACACAGCATCCCAGCTTTTCTGGAACCATTGTCATTCTGTCTTAGCACTTCTTTGAATCATATCACATGACTTTCATCAGCAGATGAAGGAGCAGCAGATTGCCCAGTTGTCATAAACGTGTAGAGGATTAAAGTCCCATGTTTTCACATTTCATGATTGCATTAAGCTGATGTTTCCAAGGTGCGAGTAAAACACATGTAAAAGGTCAGAACGACCTGAAAATCATTATTTTTCAAACAGTAACAGTCTTTGTACAAAGTAGCACACCACCTGTTAGCCTTGTTTCTAATTTTAATTGGCATAATTATTTTCATTTTCCTTTACATGACTTCAGAAAATAAGCAGTAATTGATGTACAGCCCTCAGGCTACTTTTCCAAGGAAAGATTTGCCGTCCACTGAATTCTTACTGCACAGACTCCTCGACGGACGGCGCAGTTACAGATAGAAAGATAGATGTTTGCCTGTTGAAGGTGTGATCATTGTCTCGCTGCCACATTGTGCACCTCTTGATTTGAGACTGGGTAAGAGCCAACGCCCTCCCATTCTCTGAGCACGAGAGAGGCAGCAACCGCCCTGTCTGCCCAAAGCATATTGATCACTTGTAAAGTGAACTTTTGGAACAAAACGGCCTGCTGGCCTTTGATTCATTGGTCTATTTATCCAAAAAAAAAAAAAAAAAAAAAAAGGAGTCAGGGTTGAGGAAGCATCTTTTCAAATTAGGTCAGTCAGCTTTTACAGCTCCGGTATAAAACATGTAAAATAGACTGCCGCTGTTTCATCCATATTTTGGGATAAGGCCTTGAAGAGCTCCTGCACCCACTTTATGAATTGATTACTCTACCAATTTACCAAGTTTAATGGTAACACACCTGCATTTGATGAGACATTTCACTCCCGATGGACCGATGAACTGACATTTCCATCCCGTGAGCCATGCTGCAAGCATGACAAGTCCTACATTATTTAATACATTCCCCAACGTGTTCGCAATGAATCCTGGTCATCCAGCGTCTCATTTGGGATTATGACCTGGAGCTTGTAGCAGACATCCAGCAACATTTCTACAGGAAATAGTATGTTGTATAATCACCTGTGACCAGCACAAAGCCACGTTAGAGTCTGGTGGCCTGATGTGTTCCCTGCAAAGTCTTTTATTGGTTCATTTCCTGGATGTATTACGGGTGGAATAAACACATTGAAGGTAGGCTTTGCACAAATTGTTTTTGGTACAGTACATCCCTGCAGCATGAGGAGAGCTCACCCTTTCATTAATAAGCATTTGTCGTGAAACAACCCGGCGCCACACCTGTGAGTGGCACCTATAAGCAGCACAGGAAGTGGGAGGGACAAAATTAAAACATCCAGTGAGGTGTGGGAAGGAAAGAAGCGGGATCGCGGGACAGAACCATTTACTGGTTTTAGGTCATCGATGGCTGGAGGCGCAGATGGGTGTCTGCTCGGGCCGTGGTCGCAGCGAAGGTGAGAAGCCAGTCGACCATAACTTTCTGGGAGCTCCAGTACCAACTGATCTCCTCCATGTTGGAAATTCCCAGCTGCAGCCGCCACCTGCCCGCTATGAGACGCTGCAATGCATAATAAATGAAGTGGCCCGCAGCCACATAGGCAATGCCATGCATCTTAACCTGCATTATTTCCTTTCTTCTGAAAAACATGACCGAAAAATAAAATAAAACAAATCCACACCCTGAGATGCTTTCCCTTAAATCTCCACTGTCGTTTAGTATTTTCCAAATTGGTTTCACTGGCTTGAAATAAGCCAAAAGAGAAAAAAAAAGCACCACTTACAGTCATAAAAATGGAATGGAACTGGAGCTCGCATCTCATATTCTCTTCAATTAATGAATGTAAAATTGCAGTGCACTGTGCAGGGAAGCCTTGTTAAACGTGTACTCACAATAGCAAGACTTTCATGTAAAAACACATTGGTCTCATCACATTAAATCAGGCCCTCCTCACGAGTCGGGAGCTTGTATTTACCCTGTTTTGATTACCTCCAGAAATAAAAATTCAATTTCCCCTTTCTGTTCGGCTCTAACCCATGTCACCAATTTTGCTATTTAATGCTTTAAAACGAGTTATTCAAAGTGTCACTCGTGTTTTTGTCGGATCCACTTTCTCTCTCCACGTCTCAAAGTCTTCCGCAGCAGCTAATGATGTCATACATTTCCCACAATTCCTTGTGTGACCCCTCATTGCTTGGTGCAGGTGGAAAGGGGAAAAACAATGGCAATAGCCAAAGGCGTTATTGTACCCAGAAGCTTACATCCCACAGCTGTGTGAGATTGTGGACTACTGCAGCTGCAGTTCTCATTATAAAAAACAGTGAATATCAGTGGCTCTGTTTTTACAGCATTTTTTTTACGGCTTGACTTTGGCATGGGTCTAAACCTCGGAGCGATCCCTTTTGTTCTGCAGGTACTCCACGCTGAAATCATGGATCATGGTTTATTTAATTTCTGAGTGTGACACCAAAACTAGACACAAAACAAGATGACAAAATGTCCTCTGCTGTGGAAAACCTGCTGCTTGGTATTTGTTGCATAATAAAGCGGCAGCAGAATGGATGCAGACGTACAGTATACAGATGTTGCAGCTGTCTCTGGCAGCGGAAGCTCAGCTCGTGGCCTGTTCTGCTGCGATAAAGGAGATAAAGATACAGACCGGCTTCACAAAGACTCACAGCTCTGGTTTGAGCACAAAGATTAGCACACAGCCACACCAGTCTTTACAATGCAGCCCCAAATCCTAAATGGTCGTCTCTGCGTTGATATGGAGAAATGCTGAAAATGAATTTCAGGCTTCAGTAAATTATTTATTTATTTGCATCACAGTGATGCATTTCAGCTTTTTCATAGCAAATATGCACCTTATCTCAAACCTCATCATGCTTGAATGGTTTCACTTTTGGTAAAGCCTCTTCGGGTTCCTAATGCTATTACGAGAGGGGTGATTTAAAATGTTAATGGTGGTTTTGATGGTGGAATAAATTGAGGAGGACCAAACGAAACTCGAGGTCCTTTGTTCTCCAGAGGCACCTTGACAGGTTTATGTTTATTTGATGAAGCTCAGCCGGAACAGAGGAAAAAGGGGCTCTGAAGCTGAGCTGGACACCCAGAATGGATTAGTTATGATCTCCATGATCATTCGATAAAATGATGGAGACGAGGTTTACAGCGCATCCGTCGTCTGACGCCTTCAGAGTTCATGAGGAGACTTCATTGACAGCAGAAACTGTGTGCTGCTTGTACTTATAACACAAAGGCAAAGGTGTGTACATGCAATATGAATGCACACCCAGGAAAAATCAAATGCTGCCCGGCCAAAGTTTGAGCCAGAGGAAATAATGCCAGAGAAGATGCAGACATTTTGAAGGCTTTGGAATATTTAGGCAGTAAAAGTGGATAAATAAATTATTGATTAGTCACTACACAGTAGATGCTGCCTGGCGAAGATTTGACCTTGTGGGCTTAAAATCTTCAAACGAGAGTAATCTCAAGGTTTTTCAAGAGTTTTAAACTCTAACTTTGCAAAGCTCTTCTTCAGCACTGTTAAAGACCTAAATCTATTTAAGCTTTAGGGCCAATTGCACCAGTTTAATTCTAATTTCATTTATACATTTTTGGCCTGAAGATTGTTTGAAATCTGTGAAAAGTTTGCCACCATCACAAATTTTGGTGACATTTAAGCTACTGCAATAGTTTGGACTTTTACAAATACAATTAGCATCTTATCAATAATAATTACTAACTAGTTTAATTAAACCTTAAGAAATACAGTAATTTACGGATTTATAATTGAATAATGAAATTACGCCTTTTTTTGTTTTGCTGCTATAATGCAGTGATTGCTACCAACATGAATCCCATTTCTCAAGTGTAATTTCTGCATTTATTCATTGTTATGATTATAATTTGTAGGTGACACTTTTGTAGATTGTGATGTACCTGTAGTTTTACTCTTTTTGGCTCAGAATATGTCAGGTACCTTCCCTCATCTATGTTATGCATCTGCTTTTGTACCCACATACTTACCTTATCTTCATACATAATGAAGTACCGACTCAATAAAATCTGGATTTTACTTGAGGGTGCACAAAACATGCAATTAACATGAAGTTAAGACAGGGGCGCTTTATCTAAAATTGACTATTATTGTTAATCAGGCATATGTTCATGGGTGAGTCTACTGACAGCTGTGTAGTTTTTGTATTCCTATGCTCCATGAACGTGCCATAAAGAGCACTGAGTGTCTTTTTCTGGTTTGGATGTTGTATTTAAAATAATAATCATCAAACAATGTTATTATTTTGTGTCTGAATCCAGTTCTGATCTGATTCTTTGTTGTCCCACAAGGACATTAAAAGTTGTGAGAAGCTTTCAAAGAAGCAACGCCTATTTTCTGCACTTCAGGTCATCCCTGACAGCAGATGTTTCTTTAATGAGCCCTTCAAAACCCCAACTATGTTTTCATAACTGGTGACCGAGAAAGAGGCACACTGGTGAGGACACTAAGCAACAAAAAAGCCCCACTTGAAATTAGTGCGACCATCTTTCACCCAGACGGCCCAGATTCAAGCGCCCATGACAGCAAAGTCCCTGCTGGAGTGTCCTTGAGCAGGACATTAAACCCCTGTGAGGAGCAATCAATGAGTTTGGGTCTGTAGGGTCTTTTCTGTCTGTGGAAAGACGACCCTTTGAAAAGGTCAATTTCCCACTCGGGGCATCGCAGTGTGAAGCACTCAAAATAACATTTTTAAGTAAAAAGCTGCTTCATTTTGAAGACACAGCGCATGCGTTCAGATGAAACGCTGTCTTACGATGCGGAGTGGCCACGCAACACTATTACAAGTTACTTGACAAACCCAAAAAACGGCTCAACAAAAAAATTCTATCATGAGCTTCACAAAAATAGGAATATCAGTGCATGGCTATTGTCTGCGATTTCAATATAGTGCAATGTTTTCCTGTTATTTTGTCCACCCCCCCGCAGAGTTTCAAGCCATCAATCTATTTCCTTCCGCAGTTGGTGTCACATCTTTTTAAATGGTTGTTTTGTTTCGTGGGGGTGAAAATTGTTCATGTGTTGTATCGACGTGGGAAAACACTACCTGGCTATTTCGCTGTCATTCTGTCATTCAATTGGAAAAACATGTTTCAAACGAAAGGATGACCTGCTGTCGTCTCTGTCACTCACGGTTTGAGTCTGCGTCCACCAGGACCTGCGGAGCTCTCACTGTAATTTTCAAAGGAAGGAATGCACTGCAGCATGTTCCTGTGACGCTGAGAGACCCTGCAAAGCACTTACAGCGCCAGCGTTTATATATTCTCAACAACCACAACCCTCATTTCTGGTATACATTGGCTTAAGGCTCGTATCTCCACTACACAGACTTATGTTGCATTGCACTGACAGTTGGAAGTTAGACATACACAGATGGTAGACTGTATTTACAGCCTCTGTGCATTCCAGTGGTCCAAGTTCAGGAAAAATCAGGAGAAAAACACAGATGCCCCCGAGTGTTCTCCATAAATATAATCCACTATTTCCAAAAGCAGTCGCGAGTATTCATGCAGCTGCTGAAAATTAAACCCCTGAAGGAAACCTCTAAAACATTCACATTGTCCAAATTGCTGTTTTTCACTGTGTTCATGCATTTTGCACCTTATTTATTCCTATTGTGAATATCTAATACATAATTAAAATAGATCGTCTCAAAAAATTGGTCCCTGATATAAAAGTGTAACTAGTTTTCTTTTAAAAGCCAGAAAACTACATTTCTTATGAATGTAACAATGCGGCTGTTTGTAGACCGCCTTACCTTAAAGGGGCCATTTTTAACTGTGGAACCAATCAGGAACAAAATGGATTTATACAGTTAGTTTCAGGCGAACATCGAGCACATTATTTGCTTAATAACTCATCTGTGCTTCTTCACAGAAACTAAATTGAATTCTCATTTCAGTCACTCAAAGAAATTAATGACCATACTGTTGGTTTTCTTCTCCTTGTTAGAACAACTGCACCAAGAAAACGACGATATTGTTAACTTTGTGATTTTATTTATGGAGTTGGAAGCATCCCCTTGTCTCTTAGCTTTGTTTAAATGATGAACTGCTAACATCCCACCTGTACTGACAGCGTAGCCTGTTAAAAAAGTGAAACATAAAAGAATTAAATATAAGATGCACGTCATAATTGATCTCAAAAGAATCGTAAAGGTCAAATAAAAAAGTGCTTTTCAGTGAGATTGGTGGTGGTTACCTAGTCAATAACTGGAAGTTGCACTTGTCTTCGGGCAGATGATTTTCTCAAATATTCTTGCTGTTATTTTTTGCACGATTAGCATGCAAGTCATTTTGGAGTGGAGTATTTCAGCTTCCTGCTTGCAATCCTGACTTGATAGCAGGAAGGAGTTTAAAATTCTAACACAATATTCACTATTCAACACACATTTACAAGCTGGGGGATTGTAAACAGTTTTTATTTGCTCAAATTGATTTGATAATGAACATCAGAACTTAAAATAAGATCACTTTCCAGGGTCATTTTTTAAAAACTTTGCGTCGGAAAAATAATGGGGTTTGTTGCCGCTGTGCACAACACAAAGCCAGTTGAGAGCTTGGTAGTAGAGAGCAGCGCTGCAGCTCTGTATTCAGCAGCGCCACTGATAATGTGTTGGTTTCTACCCCCTACAGGAATGATTGATTTACATGGCAAGCGGTGTATTCAGAGCATGTCTCTCCCCATAGCCAGATTTATGATGGTGCAAATACATGTAGAGGTCAAAAGAAAAAAAAACAAACAAAAAAAACACTACACAACAACGCTGAATTCAAAAAGTAGAGATGCTGAACTGCAGACAGTTGTTTGGAGCTGAATAACCATCTTGGCAAACATAAAATCATTAGAGAGGAGTGTAATTATTTCTGCTGCTGCCCATGTCTCTGCAGCCTCTGCTGAGATATCCTCCCAGTTTCTGGCTGCTTGGGAGAGACATATCTTGCATCTCTTTGCATTCATATTTCAGGCATCTGGCTCACTGCCTGTACAGAAATATGGAATTATTAAGCAGAAGCTGGTGTTCCTCTTAAAGGAAATGCTGTTGATGAAGAATATTTAAAATATAGATCAGAAAGTACGCAAGTGGGTCACTGTGCCACAGCGAGCATCTGAACTGTCCTGGCAACGACGCGTTATTTACAGCATCCGATGTTAACGCTCAGCATCACCTGACTCGCAGCTGTGTTTTACAACTGATTTGATTTTAATACTTTCAATTAGTAAATTGCCCGTGTTGTACCTGGAGAGACGAGGTTGGAGTGCAGTGTGCACACTCCACGATTCTGCAGCACACAATCAACATCCACTGCCAAAGCCCAGTGCCAGGATTCTCTTCATATTGCAGTAAAACTCCAGGTTGTAGAGGTCGGGGTGGCGGCTGAGGGGTGCATCCTGTCTGAAACCAGCTTTTGAAAGTAGTTGTAGTAGTAGTTAACAGTAGTAGTATTGCGTGACTGTTGTAGAAATAACACTTGTAATAATTAATGTGGAGGTTTTGCAGAATCGTCAATATCAACGCTGAGTTTGGCCCGTGGTACGTTATCTATCACGACCGGCTTCTAAACACAAAATACACCTTCGAAATGACTTTAATTAACAAAACAAATTAAAATACAAATGGAGACTTGTTATGAAAATCAGTGAAAGCAGTGAATCATAAAGAAACCAGCTGCGCTGCGTGGAGAGAGCCTCTCAGAGGGGACTGACGAGGCTGCTTATATAGCGTCTGAGATGCAGTGTGCCCAGGAGCTGCCTGATGCTGGAGCTGAAAGCCCCATTTACCAATTATGTGTAAAGGTGCAGTGACACAGGATTAAGCTCCCCATTCATTTCTATGAGGAATGGGGCAACGCATTTTTTTTCCTGATCTCAAATTGACCCTGCCTTATTCATGTCGCACAGCGATCAATCCGCTTTGACGTGTGAAATTGCAAGACTCTCAGTGTCTGGCCGGTTTACGCGAGGAGGCGTGACTAAACTCACTTTCAGAGGCGATAAATAATACAAGCCTGCTTGGCTGCAGTGAGCGCAGAAGCTGTATTATTTACAAATTTGTGGACATCTGGTATTAGCCCACTAGCTGCTGCAGTTATGCTTACAACCCAACCCACGCCGTTTCTTCTCCCACCCGTTTTTTTGGCAGAGCACATGAATAAATTTGACCCACACACCACATCCACTCTGGCCTGCTTGGGTGCGCCTCGCAGGCCAGAGTGCCATCGCAAGACTCACATTATCTATTAGCGGCTGTTAGCAGCTCATTTCATCTACTTTGCCTTCAATGGAAAATTTTGTGGTAAAGAAAATTTTTCAATATTAAAATCAGGAGAAAGAAGCTCTGGACTAAAACTGTGTCAGCATTTAAAGATGGAGGGATCAGATGTTTGGTGTCCAAGGCATAGCTTTTAATTTTATTTTGTGAATTTCAATTACATTTTATTGTACTGTGATGATTAAAATGTCCAGTGTTGAGTACATTACATCATTTTTTGGACCCCTGAGACATAAATAAAGCACTTGCATAACTCCCTCAGGGGCACTCCCACACTTTAAATGTGCTATCATTACACTGTATGTATATGCTAATTCTTAAGTTAGTGAGTTACAAGGAAAACAAGTCTCATTTCATTCTGCTGCAGGGAAAATGAAGATACACGCTTACTGTGATAAATAAACAGGATGGGGAGCGAGCTACATTCAGCAGGCCCGACAGCCATGGCAAGAAATCCAAAAAGTGAATAATTCAGTCCCAGACACAACTACTGTAATTTCAACACTATTAACATCTGGCTCGTAAAACTCAGCTAATAAGGTGTTAATATTTATTTATTCTCCATTTTCCGTCACTTTTACCTGAGGCGCACTCTGAGCTGTGCTCATTCTGCCACATGAGCTCCATCAGTCATAACAATCCCACATTAAGTAAATCATTTGCTTCACTTTTGTGGCTAATTTTGAACAGTGCCGCACTTTAATCCTCCATCACATCATATTACAGGAGAACGTTTGTCCCAAAATGCCATTTCTTTGTGACTGCAGTGGCCAACTACCCCCTTCTGAAAGCTTTAAAATGCAAACAGAGTTAATTGTTTGAAAATGTAACCTGAGGTCCCACAAGTCATGTAATTTGATGTAGGCAGACTGCACACAGCACACTTATGTTCACTCCTGTGATCACTTTTATAGCAAAGAGAGGAAAAAGACTGGGTGGAACGAATGGAATGACTACACCCAGTAAAAAACACTTTATTTGGGCAAATGGGGGAAATTTAGAGGGTCTAATTTAGTGAGGATGTGATGGTTTTAAACCCACTGCACCTCATTTATTTATTTATTTGGTTCCCCAAGGTAGCAGCTACTCTTCCTGAGGTCCACACGAGTAAACATTACATCAAGATGTAAAACAATTATGTAATTAAAAATCCAAAGCAAGAGGGAATAAACAGAAAAACCCATGCAAATGACAAAACCCCCAGATGAATTAACAACAATAAAGCTACGAGCGACAAAAACAATGACAACAAATATCCACAATATACAGAATCTGAATATTCAGTAAAACATTTGATACAGCTCAGAAATGAATATACCAACTCTGCAGTACTTAAAGTGGTATTTCAAAGTACTTATACAAACAAATACTTTGTAATTTACTATTAGCATGCTTAAGTAAAGTGTACTTTAATTTCACTTCATTTGAAGTGTATTTAACACATTGGTGATACAATACAATTGTAATACTTTTCGCTGGTGTACTTCAGTACACTTAAAATTTGTAAAAAGTTCACGTCAACTATACCTGAGTATTACTCAAGTGGTACTCAAGGACTACTTCAGTACACGTAAGAATACTTGAAGGTGACAAATGTAGCACAAATTGTACTTATGACTCCACTACTTCCTCAAAAAGTGTAATTAAAGTGTAATACATGTTCATCTGAGCTCGTTAATGATCATTTTGTCAGATATTATGCGGCAACGCATGTTGTGTTCAGAGAGGTGCTGATGTAAAACAGTTTTACTTGTTAAATGAGTAATGTCTGATTCCTCTACACGTAACAGTACTCTGCCTTGTATTAGTTTTTGAGACAGGAAGTGAGACAGCTCCTAAGAAAATAGCAAACAGCAAAAGTGGATTAAGCACATAAGGCTCCAAACCACTATATATGTATTAATGGTTGAGTATTGTGTCACATGAGAAAATTTGCCTTGTGCAGCTTTAAAGACATTATAGTCCATCTGATTTATCACAATATGAAGTACACTCAAAATATGCTGATCAAACCGCTTTAGAATAACAGCAGAGTGATTTATGTACAGTATAAGCTAGCCAGTTTCGCACACTGCTACATTAATTATCCTTCCTTGATTGTACAATAAAGAGAAAATTGAAACCAGCACCAAAAAAGTGCAAGATGATTCATCACCCAAATGTCCATTTTTTTTTTTTTTTTTCCAGTGCAGCCAGAGATGCATTAGCTACGGTGCTGCAGGACAAAATCCCTTTTAAATTTCCTGAAACATCAAACTGCTGAAACTGTACGGCTAAGCGCAGCGCTTGCACTGTGAGAAACTGATGTGGCGGTTAATTCATATGGCCTACATACTAAACGTTGGGTCCCAACACGCTTTGAGTGTGCAAAAGTCGCCAGGCTGTGTTCTGCCCTGTGATACGAACATGTGCGAGTAAAGTCGAGGTCAACTTAACCTTCTGATATCAGTTTTGGAAAGAAATTATGCACAAAAAACAGACCATTCTGAGTTCATGGTTGCATGCATCATTTGTTCTCTCAACACATCAAACACACACAAACTCTCTGAGGAGTTTCTGATGTATTTATTCTGTTTCTTCTTTTTATCCCTTGTTTTAATATCCCTTATTTTTATCTTTTTAAAGCATTCCAGTCTTTTGTTTCCTTTAAAACACTTCTTGACAAATCTGTTTAAAGTGCTCTGGGAATGGATTTGACCTAATTTGACTTGACTGCTGGATATGTAGCTCTGCAGGCTGCATTTAGCTCAGCAAATTAGAGTGAAACAGTTCATTGAAGGATAATAGTGCGCAAGGATAGACTCTGTGGTGAAATTACATTCCATCACTCACCAAAATGTCTGCTTCTCTTTGACAAAACTATGTGAAATTCACGAATTCTGTTGAGAAGGGCTCACTATTGATTCAAAATTTGGTGAATATTTTCACATCTTCTGATAAAAATTTCCATTTCGTGAGCCAGTTTGTGCTGTACGCATTGTGTTGAATGGCCTGCGGCTTGTAAAGCCTGTAAGCAGCTTTAAAAAGGCATGATCCTGAGAAAAGGTGAAGAATGGAGAGGAAGGCTCAGGTCAGGTTCGGACAGATTTGTCACACTTGAAGGAGGATTCTTTTGCCTAAAGGCCAAGTTACCAAGTTGAAAAGATGCCCGCATTTTACCAGATTGTAAAGTTTTTATGTGACAGGTGGACTCAGTAAACCTCCCGAAGCCATTTTTAAGAGGCATAATCAACTTCAATTTCTAGTAGATTTCTGGAGATAGTGATGCTTTGACTCTTCGTCGGTGCATCCATTCATTCTGACAGCTGCTTGTCATCAGTATGACAAAAGAAAAAGCAAAAGAAAATATTTTCTTTTGCTGCTTACTGAACGATGTGTTCAGAGACCTGGAAAGCCACTGAAGGGCGTCTTCTGTGTAAAATTTGGTTATGACGCAATGTTGTGAAACATAAGCCATTGTTTCCGTCTCACTGAAATAAAATAAAATGTTCCAAAGGAGGTACAAAGCCACATGCACACAGGGAGCATGAGCAAGTCTTTCACACAGCAACATATCAACTCCTCATCAGTTCAAGTCTGCTACAGCTCGTGGTCAGAGGTGTTAATACAATTAAACACTAATAACCAGACTTTACTTGATTGCAGACCAAGGAAGTCCCTGAACGCCTGGGACTGTCCAAATCCACATTTCATTAAATCTACAAGGTGGCAGGTGGACAGTCTGCTGACTTCAGACTACCTGCCCGGATTAGCCAAAAATCACTGCAGTACAGATGCAATGCTGTAACTTTTTAAATCACGGGCACGAGGAAAACAAATACCTCCAAATGCACTCAGAAGATTATAGTAAACTTCTTGAAAAATATAATATTAAAGCAGAATTACTGCTTCAAGGTTGTTTGCCTCCACCAACATCCATGTCTGTCTGGACAGAATACTTTTAGCGAAGACTTTTTGACCCTTTTGATGTCACAGAGAAGCTGACCTTTAACCTCTTCATCATTTTATCCTCTGAGACATTTCTGTGAAATTTCATCGAATTCAGTGTATGGATTGTTGAGTTATGACCAAAAACGTGTTTTGTGTGTCCAAATGGACCTTTGCACTAAATGTGAAGAAAGTATCTTCGGGCATTCCTGAGATATCACGTTTGTGAGACTGGAAGGGACGCACATATGGACAGATGGACAGACGGACAACCTGAAGACACAATGCGCCCGGCCGCGGCTGTCGTCGGCACAGAGGCATAAAAAAGTGAAAGTATAAAAGCAATGACGTGCAAAGCCTGTCTTCAGGGGCTCGTGCAGTTTCACGCAAAGTTGACATGATGATGGTGAGCGTGTCACAGTGCATAATGCCTTCAGTCTGCAAGGGAGGACACTTGGATTCAGACAAATACATGAATACAACGTCCCACTCTGTCACACAGTCTGAATGATTCTGATGAGCACCTTCAGGTCATTTGTTTCAAAAAATACTTGCTGATGTTCGGCTAAGAATACTTTTTAAAAATGTCACACAAGAGCGAGTTCAGCACGTATAAAATAATTGAGCTTTGATCTGAGGATTGAGAATATGTCTAATACATGATACCAATGCATGCTTGTCAGGTGGGCACATGGTGTGTAACTGTGAACAATTATATGCCCAATTATACCTCCAATTCCATTCCATCTTTGTCGTCACTAATAAGTCATAAGCAACTGGCTCACAAAGTCCTATCTAATTTTCTTCTGTGAAAAGTAGCCCGCTGTGCAGAAAAATTGCTGCTTCAAAGGTGGATATGGATTCTGCGCTGGAGCTCTAAAAATGTCAGCCTGCTCAAAAATGAAAGCTTATTTGTCTCTTGACACTTTAATGCTCAGCTCAAACAAGTCTGTCATAAACCTGCTCTGTGAAGTAAAATGACAAGCAACTCAAATCGCAACGTAAACACCAAAGAATTATTCGGAGGATGCAAGTTTCACCTCTTATATCCCTCAGAGGGAGAGCGACAGCTGCCTGCTCTCAGCCTGGAAATGTAATCTCAAAATATGAGGAAAAAGTCAGAAAGCGGGGATTTTTTTTGGTTGTTTTCAGGGTCAGTTTCATGTCAGCATTGGTGTAAATGTTATACCCTTAAATGCTATTAAATAAGACACAGTGGAGGGATTAATTAATGCTTCAGCTCTTTCTCAGCTTCATTCCTCGCACTGTTCAACATGGCGTACTCATTATATCGACCTATATTTCCATTTATTGTTCGGTGGTGACCTCTAGTGGACACAGTGATTACGACAGGAGCGAATGAAGAAGTCAGGTGATGTAGTATAAAGAGCAAGAAAGTCCGCTTTGGATGAAATACTTGCACAAACTTGCTGTTTGAACGAATGAGTCCCAAACATCAATGATGTGACGACAAATGTCCGGTACTGGCTTGTTGCTGGTCCGTATGACTCAGTGGAATCAACCTATTCAGTCATTAGTTGTGGGGTTTAGTTGTGAGCATTTTCCCCTTCCTGCTATGATGGTAAAAATATGAACTAGGTGTTTTTCTACAAAGCTGAATGCACAGAAGACTTCTGGAAACACACTGGGAGTTTATGTTCGCTCATTAAATGTTTTTCTTTATTCCACGGTTTCGATTTTGTGACTTTCCCTTTCACCGCTGGCCGTCGTAGTGACACGCACAGTCTCTAAAAATGGTGACACTAGAATTAATTGGATGCAAGTTTTTTTTTTTCTTATGTACAAAGTTGAACTAATTAAAGAGTTTAGGCAATTTAAATGACTTTGCTAAAGGTTCAGCGTCTCGTAACTCCAACCAACATGCTCTCCTGCGTGTCACTAACTCTCCAGTCATTTCAGATCCAGCTACTGACCTCCTCTGCTCACTTGTTCCCACTTTCCCCCAGCAGCTCTGCAGTATCAACACCAGCCCATATCACTCACTGCTTGCCAGATTGTCTTTTGTGTTTATGCCTTTGCTTCGCAGCCTTTCGTTCTGCCTGCCTGACCATCGGGCTTCTGCCCCTCTGCCTAACCCCTTTCTGGATAAGTTTGCCTGTTTTGATCTGCCTGCCTGCTTTGGATTTTTTTTCCTGCTTTTGACAAATGTGAAACCTAACCTGCTTTTCTCTGAGCTGAGCATCTGGGCTCTATTCATTTACTCAGCCTTTACAGACACTTTTGGTTTATTTTAAAGCTTAAAATAATTTATGATGGGCACTTAAACACTATTCACCGGCACATGCACAATGAGTTTGATTGGACCAATTGTGCATTTCAGAGCCTTAGCTGGAAATAAATGCCACAAACGTTTGGCTCCTTGTAGTTTTTTGGCTGCAGGTGCTGAAATTAATAGAACAGTTCAATTATGGCACAAAGTTTCTATGTATGGGTTTGGAGTTGCTGCTGTAGTTAAACTTAGCTGCTGCTGATCTGCTTTATTTGACTGCAAATTACTTTTTCTTCTATCTCACCCGTGTAATTATTCCCACTTTCCGAAGCCATGACTTCCCTCCGTGTTGGGTGTTATTGTTGAATTTGTCACTTCAGAGAAGAGGGAGAGCTAAATGTCTGAAATTCAAATGTCTCTCTGTCAGCACCCTTTCTTCTGACTCCCAGAAACCAGCTACTGAATCAACTTTTAATTTCCCTTGATGAACAACTTATAATAAATAGCTAAGAAAAACAGAGCATAACAGTTCTTTGTGAATCTAATCTTGGAGTCCCATTGCATCCTAAAAATAATTCAAAGTAATGATTCATTTAATTTCCTAAACATTAAATTGACATCAGCTTGTGTTGAAAATGGATATTCCCAAACTGTACACCTACTCTCAGAAAATGATTTGTAGAGAAAAAAAGATCTTCACAAATCGTGGCTCTTTAAGACTTAAAAGAAATTTAAGTTCTTCACTCTTGAGTATTATTTGGACGCTTCTGAAAGGAAACAGTGTTTTCAGATTATATATTTTTTAAATTCACACCCTCCACCTAATTCACACAGTCTTGCACAATGCATGCTAGTTATATATAATGATGGTGATTACCTGTGGGAGAATTTAGAGCTGCAGTGGAATCAAACACGCTGCAGAGCGTTCAGGAAAGTGCCTCTGAGCCATGTGAGCTCAGTCTGCACAGAAAAGAAAGAGCTAAGATAATTTAAAAAACATTTTTCTGTGCTGAAACTAACCAGTGCATGATTTGAGCACACACCCTTTGAATATGGAATACATACAGGAAACAAAGTCTGGATACTGAAATTCAACAGTTTCTCTAAGTGCTCCGGATGAATGTAGAGAAGCACATTACCATTGTCAGGTTTGGGAAACCAGATCCTACCGGCTAATTGGTGTGAGCTGCGAGAGTAAAAGAGTGCCATCGTTCAGTTTTGGCTTCTCGCATAATGAAATAAAAGCAAACACGGCAGCATGTAAATGGATAAAACCTAATATTCATTATGAAAGTAATTACAAAAATGCAATTCAGTCAGCTGGTTTCCTCAGATGGGATTGTTTTGATGATATAGTGACTCTGCACATCGTGCACAGTGCATTTGAAGAGTTCATTTGCAAAATTATGGTCATTTTGTGCAAAGAAAGAAGTCTAATCCTGTTCAAGTGCAGGTGTTGTTCACCATCTCTCCACTGAGTACTGTTTTTTTTTAAAGTTTTGTGTCACTTCTTGCAACACCCTGTTTTGTGGGCAGACATCTACATAAGATATATTTGTCTGGGAAGTAAGTGCAGCAGCTGTCAGTCAGCTCCCTGCAGTCTCTCCTCGCAGCCTCGCAGTGCCCTGGCGGAACAACAGGCTTCGTGTGACACTTTCAGTGCCATTTTCAATCACAGTCAACCTCATCAAATGTGCTCTGCTGAATTCTTCTTATTCAATATCATGGTGCCTGCGAGCGCTCTCGTGTTAAACGCATCCCATCCCGGCTAAGCTGCACCAGTTCTTTGAAAAACGTCTGTGCATGTCTTTGCTGTGAAACAGGTGACAAGAACAATAAAAAGTGATTGAGGGAAAGGCTGCAAATTACTGCTTTAGAGTGGAAAAACATTTACTGATCAGTCCGGTTGTTATGGCTAGTGGAAACCTAGAAATAACATGTTGTGTAATCTCCCACCCCCAAGAATGCAGCCGCAGAGTGTGAATCAAAGCTTGAGCAGCAGTTTATTATAAAACCTCAGATGTGATCATTCCCCAAACCAAGAAAAACAAGTTCACCAACACCAAACTCTAAAACTTTCCAACTAAAAATGTTCAAAAACAAAAGAGCTTTTCAGTCCAATCATACTGCAACTATCAGCACTCCAAATTTACAGCGGAGTATTCGCCAACTATTTTATTAATCGGCAGAATAGAAATTAACCCAAACTCCCAACACAAGTCTGTACAGACACTCCTGTTCGAGGTCAGAAAGCTGCTTCTCAAACAAACTCTCATTACACACAGAACTGAACGCCAGCTGAGGCGGAGAAGCAAAGCGTCCTACCAGCTGGGGTTTAAATAGAATGATGCCATCAGCTTTTCCAATCCAGAGGCAGCAATCCCTTCAAATGGACCAATCATGTGGCACCACCTGTTGCTCATTACCCTGACCCACACATGCACACTACCTGAGAGAGAGAGAGAGAGAGAGAGAGAGAGAGAGAGAGAGAGAGAGAGAGATCTGTTGAATCAAATATCAAATCAAATATGATGCAGGGTAAAATCAAGGTAGATCTTATGGAAGAATAAATCTACTCCACAAAAACCTTCCTTGAGATTTAGCAGCTCCTTGATCGTGGCTACATTTGAGAATATGGCAAAATATTTATTTACACCTCAATCTGTTTGAGAGCTCATTCTCATGCACGACTGAGAGCTGGAAGCCTCAGTTACGTCGCACTCTATCAACAGAAGTGCTTTAAAAATACAGCTGCAACCAATAGTTTGTTTTTTTGGGGCTCACAAAGTCTAAATTCACCCATTTCTGCAGTCACATATAATATATACCACACAGCGGGCAGCAAATGGAACCCTGCCAGTATAAATAAAACAGCCATTAGTCTTGCAGACATGACAAGCCAAACATGTAAAGAGAAAAGTTCAATTTCCTTATTAACAAGTGAATGGATTCGGTCCACTGTTGTGTGTGATGCATGCAGTTCTCTGTGAGCGTATTGCGAACTGAATCTCTCTTCAGTAAAACATTTATTTCAGTTGCTTTAGCCTGTCAGCACAAGCAATGCAGTATAGATCATATACTAAAATCCTGCAGCATTTATTCGTTCCAAAAAACTGTACTTAGCTTTTCCCAAGAAACACTGACTGGATGCGTGGAGTGATGTTGTTAACGCTGACGGCTTGGTGAGAAAACACTCATTAGAAATTGGCCATGGCTTCATTATTGCAGCACACTTCCACAAATCCAAATTTAAATGTAGAAAAAGTAGGCCGAAAGCACAAAAGCAGCTTCCACCCCTCCACCCAGAGGGATTACATGAAACAGAGCAGCGCACATACACTTTCCAGATGATAATTCTGTGCGATCTAAACAGCGGCAGCGTGCTGATTTGTCAGAGATGAACACACTTATCAGGTAAGCTAATGATTGAAGAGTCCACGTGGATCCAGAGGCCTGCTGGTTTACATTCCAGCCATCTAATCAGGGACTGATTTACAGCAGGGGTGCAAGGTGAGTGCAATTATCTACAATCAGCTACCTGGTAGGATGCAAAATTAGCTATAAGCAGCAATTTATGGTGTAATCATTTACACAGAATTCTTTATGCCTCTTATTGGATAATACCCAGATGTGATTATAAACAGTCCATTTACACAAACCATCAGATGATTCGGTGGCAAGTGCACTACTTTTGGGCATCAAATGGCCATCTGATTGGCTTAAGACACAACGTGGCCTGCGTGTAATCAGGGTTTTAAATTGCAAACCATGCAACACATTCAGTCCATTTGGCATTTTGACAAACTAACCAAGAGTTTTAAATATTAGTCTCAGGCTGACAAGAAAGTATTTCTCTGAACAGCTGCTAACTTGTCAACCAGCATCATTAAAGAGCTACTAAATTAGAAATAAGAAGAAAGAAGTTTGCTGCTGGATTTTATATTTTTCCTGATTTTGACATGTGTGAAATGCTTGCACTCTCAGCAGTAGCTTGTGCAGCAGTGCCCAATTTGGTAAATTAAGAAAAAAGAGACTGAAACATTCACTGGTGAAAACTGATGCTGCTTCAAACATGAAGTACAGTTCTGTTCTCAGGACTGGCAACAAAGGAGGGAGACCCCAGCAGTGACAAAGAATGCAGTGAAAATTGCTTAACACATTAATGACCATATCAAACGTCAGTTAGAAAATGGAAAACAGCCAAAACTGCAGTTGTGTGGTTTGAAAATCAGCACATAGAGAAAACCTCTCCGACTGACCTGAAGTCACAGCTTTTACTGTGTCTGAGGAGCGCGACGCAAAGGGGCTCCCAGCTGCACCAAGCTGACAACCCCTGCCCGCCAATAACCTGCAAGATGACAAAAACAACCTACCTGAGCTGGAAAAAGGGCTGTCATATTCTGAATTCAGTGACAACAACTATGGCGAAAACTAGAGCTGAAAACAAATCAGCTTAAAGAAAGAGGTGCATATGTGGTTCTGTAGCACAAACACACGAGCAGAGAGAAGGTGCACAGTACAATTAGAAAAAGACCTGCGACCAGATGATATTTTAAACAAATAAACAAACATTGTCAGACAAGGAAGTCGATATTGGTCAAGAAAAAACAAGAATTCTGTTCATTTTGTTCCCAAAAAATATCCATCCAATGTCAATGTTTCTACAATATCTGTGTATGGCAACCGTGATATGGTCAAGGTTTGGTAAAGATTATGCTAATTGCTAACAAAAAGACATCCCACGAGCCGAACCACCAACCCAAACCACACACCATGTCCTTACACCTTACTCCCCAAAGGGGGCGATACTTCCTGCATATTGGCATCGTGGAACAGGTGCAATATGACGCTTTAATGAGCCTTTTGTTTGTAAGGCCTGGTTGGCTATGAGCGCTAAATGATTCACTGATGTTCTGATGTTTGATGATAATTGAGATACCTCTGCTGATGACGCTTTACAGGTATGTGTGATGAATCTTTGATAATATGAGCACTATATATAGATACAACTGTGCGTAGGGCAGCTGTAACTCAGGTGGTAGGCTCAGTCAGGACATTAATCATTAATCACTGGTTGAATCTCCGGTTCCGCCTGTCCGCACGGTGAAGTGTACTTGAGGAAGACGCACACCCCAGATTGTGCCCTATATTTGTATGTATGTAATGTAATATGATGTACTTGCATGCAATGGTTGGACCAATACAACACAGACCATCTGTGAAATTATGCTTTATTACTTTATTATTTTATTTACCATTTATGGCTCATGGCACGGAGGCTTTATGTAGTTTCTGGCCTCTGAAGCTCTTGTTAAGCTCAGCTGTGTGAGCTGTCACATGCAGAGTGAGCGTGTGTTGTTGCAGCGGTCGTATTTGGCAAAAGTAAAAAGGATAAGCTCATAAAAATCATGATGAGAGTTTTACTCACGCTGGTTTGCCATGAGCTTTTTTGGCGTGAGCACAAACTGACTTTGTCCCCTCCATTCAGCTGAAATCACATTCAGCTGCGTGCGGCCGGTCATAGATCAACAACCCCATCAAATACCCCCCACTTTGATTACAGCCATGTTGGCAAATGGACAGTAAAAATGTGGACTTTTCCTAAAAAGGAGCAGGGAGCAGGTGCGGTTCACGAGCCAACAGTTGCCCATTCGCAAAGTATGACAAGGGTCACAGGTGAAGCAGGAAATGTCCACAAGCCCACCACTTTCTATCATTAGAGACGGATGAGTCTCTGCGGGCTGACACAGAGACAGCCGAGGCAGAGCTCCGACCCTTCCCTGTGGTGACTAATGGTTCCAGCGTTGCTCACTTTATCTCCTGGGCAGAAGTGTGTCACCCAATCCAGCAGACCTCTGGGTGAGCAAGCTGGAGGTGCCTGTGGCACAGGTTACCCCACATTGTTCTCCATGTTATGAAAACACAGTCAATCCTGTGCTAATATTGGATTACTGTTATCAATAATTGAAGTCTATTTGGAATTTATAAGTCTTTTCTTTGATGCTTCTGCAGTGAATTTCTCAGTCATGGGTTGTTGTTTTTTTTTGTCTTTTTGTTTGCTTGCCTTCTCTCTCTTTGTTCCACCACAGTGCTTTTCATTGCTAATGTTAACAAGCGGATTCACTGATGTGGCTGAAGGTAATGCTAAACCCCCCCCCCGGCTATCACTCCTATCCAAAAGTAGAACACTAAAATGGGAGTGGAAGACAGAGGAGAGTACAGGAACATGCAAAGCATCTGGGACACTTGTGTGGGCAAAGCTTGAATACTAATTATCATCTCACATTTTGTAACACGTGCTATTACGTTTTGCCAGTCTAGCGGCCTGGTTAAGGGATGACTCCACTGGTCCAGAGTGAAATATTAATGACTACTGGATGCATTGTTAAGAAATTTTGGATAGACATTCAAGGTGTCCAGAAGATGAATCCTGATTATTCCCGGACTTCTTTGAGCGTCACTGTGAAAGTTACACTTTAGCGGTTTTTCATGGTAAATATTAGCATTAGCACGGTCTTGGTGAAGTGGTGAAATTTAGACCCATACATCCTGTGCAGAAGAACATTTCAAGAAACAAGTTACTCATTCTGCTGCTGGCAAAGCATGCAACATTATATGAACACCAACAAAAGAAGCTGCAATGATTTTCTCACCTTTTGAAGCGAACGTGGTGTTAAGAACAGGAATGGGTTCAGGTTTGCTCCCTGTTGTATTATATAAATATGGTGATAAGAGTAGAAAAAATGCAAAATTGAATTTTATTTATATGATAATGTCATAAAAATCAATTAACTATGAAGCTTAAAGTTCAGGGTCTGCATGCTCAGGTTTTCCTTTTCACATCTAGCTGTAATCTCAAAGCTGTAGAAAATATTTCCTCTTGGCAAAGGGCCACATCCCTGCAGGCGTTCACCAGCTCAGATACACAGACACACACACACTCACACATACACAGACACACACACACATGTTCCCATCACTTCAGAGGACATTACATTGACTTGCATTAATTTCCTGGAGACTGACCTTAACCAAAACACTAACTGCTGAACCGCAACCCTTAAGTCATCATCCTAAAATTGAAAGATTAAGTTATGGGGGCTTGTGTTTTGTCCACAAAGAGAAGGAGAGAGCTCATGATGGATGCGACTGTGCAAACAGATACATGTCCCCACAGCACGAGTAATACAGACACACACACACACATAAAAGCCACAGTGTTTATGTATGATACAATCTTGGCACGATTGGGCCAAAGGTAAGGAGGAGAGGATTTAGAAAACCTCAATTAGGTGCGGGAGTAGTGTGGGATGATTCTGCGAGGAGAACTGCATTTAGAGTGGAAGGCTAATGCTTTTTACAATGGGTCACAAATGGAGGAGAGGGGAGAGCAAAGAGGTAGGCCCTGATGCCACTGATTGGCCTCAATCATCATGGGTGATTGGGAGACAGGATGATGGAGGGCTTGCAGGAGAGAGTCCTGCTCCTTCCTCACTCACCGTTCCTCTGCCTCATATAGATTCATTTATTTGTGTCACGGACATTCAGTGTACTGCGCAGAGTGAGTGGATGTATAGATGCAGCCATACAAAAAGCAATTTAGATTGCATTTTGTAGTATTAGTGCAACGTAGTATAAAAGCACCGTCCTGTCAATACGGAGCAAGCAAGAAAGCTAAACTGATCAGCGAGGGAGAATCTAATATACATGGCAACCTCAGTAACCAGCATATTTTAGTCATTATGTATGAACGGTTCTGTAATGATTGGCTAATTTTGTAGAACAAGGTGGTCGCATGCCTGATGGAGTACAAGCAGTACACAAAATGTTGCTAACAGAGCAGAACTGGTGCAGACAGTGACCTTGATATTGTCCAGGGAGAGAGCGGCGGCAAGCAGAATACACAACACACCCAGTCACTCTACAGCTAATGAGTGAGTGCATTGCTCAGCTTTATCTTCCTAATTAATGATTGAGACGTGACTCGTCAGTTCCTGCAGGATATATGTGCGTCAGCTCTGCAGGGATGTAACAGTAGCGACTCACAAGGGACTGTAATTTGGAAACAAAATGTAATTTTCAGGTGAGTTATCAGGTTATCGGGATGTGAAGTGTAAAAATAAAACGTAAACATGTTTTCCCATTGAAGTGTAAATTTGTGACTTGATTATTTTTTTCTTGTGTTATTACAAAATTTGCATTTTTGTGTTTAGTTCATTAAGGTTCACATATCCCAATTACAAGGGAAGCAAAGCTTGTAAACAAAAGTCACAAGGATCTTTTTTATTAACAACTTTGAGTGTAGAATTAGGTTTGAGCAGCCATGGGAGTCTGAAGAAATCCACTTCTACTGTTGTTTACTAATGATGATAAGAACTGATAAAGGTTGTTGTTTACTTGTTACAAGACAGTGCTCTCAAGAAAGTAGGTCACACTGTCTCCTGACCTGCCAACTACTCCCAGCTCGTCACATACGGATGTTTGGTCAGGTCCCCTTGGTGTCACCTTTTAAGGCGCTGCTCCTTCAGCATCATTTTTCAACATGCAGGGTAGTCCAATAGACTTCTATAGACAGCGTGTTCTCACTCCCAACTGGTCAAATGACGTGGTGTAAAGAGCAAGAAAAGCCAGCATTTGGAGGAGGAGGTTAGGGTGGTTGAATGGGTGGAGCACAGGACCCTGAGCCAGGATTTTACGTAGGTAGGTTACGTAACTTATGAGTAAGTAGCATATATAAGTACCTATTTAAAGCCAAACCAGTTTATTTTCCTAAACCTGACTGAGTAATTCTGATGTCTGAACTGAATCAAGGTGCAACTGTTCATCATTGTTCTCAGCAAGCTTTATTTTGAAAGTCTAACCGGATGTTGTATGTTTATTATTGCTAATTTGACTAACTTGGCAAATGGAGCCCTGCACACTGAAAAATGACACTAAAGGGGTACTCAGTGCCTTAAAAAGTGAAGCCCGGTAGGTCGTGACCATGCGTCCGTATGTGACGAGTTGGCAGTGAGGATGTGCTGGACCTGTTGCTGTACAAACAACACATCAAAAGCTGGATGACAGCAATACTTCCAGTACTGTGCCAAGCAGTACTGCCACACTTCTCTCTGCTTCAGCACTTACTGTCATTTCCACTCAGCTGAGTAAGTTCAGTGTCAGCACCTCGGATTGTTCACTTTTTAAATAGAAACTCTGTTTTCCACACTGGTTCTGGCTGGGTTCTGAGTATGAGGTGTGTCAGACTGAAGTGTACCAAAATTAAACACTCAAACACGTCACTGTGCAGACTACATTTGCTTTTTGAGGGGACAGTTTTGTCCCTTAATGCAAGGCCCAGTGGTATTGAGGAGCCGCCTACAGCTGAGGACATTGTGGAAGCTTCAGAAACGTCTTTGACAAACACAGTTTACATAACATAGTAACAAAGTATTGCCTGTGATATACATTTACAGTCCATCTATGATTTTGTCCTGATTGTCCATACTGTAATGTAATATGTTCAGCTTAAACATTACATTAAATTTGGATCTGTCTTCTAAAGTTGGTCAGTCCAAAGTCAAAGTCAGCTCCTTACCAACTTTACACGATATAACCAACATACTACGGAGCTCAGTAAGCAGCATATACTGTATGGTAGAGTTATTTTGTATGGCGTGAGCCTCTAAGAACAAGAAAGTGCACAAATACAGTAGAAACAATAGAGAAACAAAGTTATATTCAAAACAGCGGCTCTGCAAGTGAAATAAGTGCTGAATTGCAGTCATTAATTTTAGATCACTGAGGCACCAAAATAAATGAGAGCGAGAAACAGTGAATAAGGCAAAGAGTCAACAAATGAACTGAGGGAGTCATTCGACTCAAGTATCTTCTTTCATCTTAATATAGCTGCTGAGGTGAAAACTTCGTCTAAACCTGCGAGCAAGTTGCTTGTTTTTCCTTTCAACGATGCGTTTAAATGCACTGTATTATTATATTAATGTGTATGGTCATTTATTGCCTTTGGTATACAAACGCATGTGGACAGGCCCAGGCTTTTATGGGGCCCAAAGCAGAGTTCGATTTGGGGGCCCCTCAGTGCTGAGAATGGCCAGGTGCTAATTTGCACTTTAGTATTCAAAGTGATGCAGCACTAAGAGGCACAGTGAACATGGCAGCAGGCTGCAGACAATGCATTTACTGCCAACAAGTTGACCACTTTAATTGCTTTTGATTGAAAATATTTGCACCGTGCAAAAGTGCAGAACAACAATCATCTTCAGTTAAAATCAAACAACTGAGATAACTGAGAGAGCAGTGCCTTTACAACCTCTAAAGATAACAAAAGGACAATATGCACATGTTCTCTTTAATGCACGCTTTCTTTTCAGCCACACGCTGATGGGATGGGATCAGAAACCGGCATCATTTTTAGCACTTCAGATGGTTATATGGTAAAGTTTCTCCTTTCTTCATGATGTGTGCTCATTTCTGTGATTGGAGTACTTCATCTTATCTTTTTAATTCAACAGATATATTACAAAAAATAAAAAAGTTCAAGCTCTCTTCTGTGACATCATAATCGCTCTTGGTGGCCCCCTGGTGGCCATGAGGGCCCTTAGCAGACGCTTATGTAGGGTCAGTTCTGCATCTGGAGCTTAAACACTGGCTGTTCTATGAGTAAATTACAGAATAAGACAAGAAGAGGAGACAGGGGACAGTGTGGTTTTACACACTATACAAGAGCTGCACCAATTACATTTCAACTTCATCAAGTAACAATGACATGAATCAGTCCACTGCCCACTAACTCGAGCAAGTTCCCACTGATTGGAGTCGTAGCGCTTTAGTGTCACCAGAGAAATATTACCCACCCTCGAAGTTGTGCATAGTTGGCAGCCAGCCTTTTGCAAAGGTCAGTGAGCTCATAACCTGTATTGATGATTGGCACAGACTCGCTGTCAGATGTGATGTCTTTACTTTGTTATGAACGACTGAGATGAGACCGCACAGAGTGAAAAATCTTTTCAAAGCGAGTCACCATCTTCATATCAGTTCACATGATTACATTATTGTAGGTTAATGCTGAAAGCGAGTGGCAGAGAATTGATTGATCATTAAAATGCTACTGATTGATGAACTTTTATAGCTCTGTATTTGTAAACGTTTACAGATTTAATTTTTTATTTAAATCTGTAAGTGAGAGCAGAAGCAAGCCTGCAGTTTAAAGAGAAACTTGAGGATTTTTCAGTCTAGCCCCTATATAGAATTTCTATTTGTGACATCAGGAACATAAGTTCTTCTTTAACAGGATGACACTCGTCTCTTTACCCTTTGTTAACACATAGATACCACAGGAAGGCTGAAAATAGGCCGGATGACAGTCATTGTGTCAGCCAGTCACTGAGACTCAACATTGAAAGTCACCGTGCAGTACAACATGGAGAAGCTGCCAGAGGTGAAACTTAGTGCCAGTGTCCTGTGATGCATGGTATTGGTTACCAATAGGGTTAATTTGATTCCCACGGGACACAGAAGCACAAGAGAAGTTGTTTTCTACTCCACTTGGTTATCTTAACGATCTCTGGCTTCCAAATTCTCCACCTTAAAACTCCATCTTAAATACAATCCAGGTAGATTGGGAATGAACTACTCGATCAATGTCAGTGAACAGAGGACGTGAACTATGTGCTCAGAACATGCTCGAAAGCCTCAGACTTCAGAGGCAAGAGACACTGCCACTTCCATGTGTGTGAACGTGGTGTACAGATGCAGTCCAGTCAGGCTGAAAACCAGACCACCTCCCTCCTCAGACAAAGGGAAGAACCATTTTCAGCCTGAAGTTGTACGGTATCGTGCACCTCTCATTGTTTACACAGACAAAACAGCTGAAGTGGCTGTTGGTAATTGCGGACTTTGTTTTGTCGACATTTCCTAGACCTTTGTGAAAATTAATTTGGGTCCAAGTTGATAATTTCCCAGATGGACTGAATTACTTTTTCATCAACCTCACCACTGCATTATGAGCCAGTAGATCATCAGAGTGGGAGCTTTGCCTCTTGCATTGTAAGGTAATATTCAGCTCTAACATAGGTAGCACATCATGTAAATGGATAGAGAGGACATCATCAGTGTGAGACCTTTTTCCTTAAACAACCTCAGGGGTTGTTTTACAAGGGCTGCAAAACGAGAACATGTGCCTGTGTCACTGTGCTGGAGCGTGTATCCCTGCTAGCTGTGCATTATCCATTCTGCTGCTGGATTAATGGGGCAATTGATCAACGGCAGACTTGTGTATCCCAGAGAACGGCTGATCACTCACCTACAGCAGGGCCCGACAGAGGAGCACCAATCAGCACTACAACAGCCAGAATGATTACAGACGCATGGCTGGGCTGAGCAACAGAGGAGCTGCAGCCGACTACCTCCTCCTCTGACAGCCTGACATTGATAGGGGAAGGTGCTGCGGTGGGTAGCACAGGAGAAGCTGTGGATAGGTTCAACAAAGCAGAAACCTAACAGGGATGAAAACACAGGTGTAGAGCTCAATCACAGAGCCGAGGGCATGCTCGAAGGGAGACAAATGCTGCTCAGTGGCGTCAATATAATGATGTACACTTGAAGAGGCATCACAGTTGATCGTATGGATTGAGATAAAGATAGTACAGTTTGCATCAATTCCAGCATTCAGTTGGAATGGAGTGCGGATATGGAGCGGCTGTTTGCACTCATTGGTTTTCAATAGACACGTGAACAAGTCTTTCCGAAGCCGCGGACTGCAATCAGCCCAGTCACCTACCTTTCATGGTAAATAAGAGGAAACTGATTTAAAGCTTTGAAAATGTGACTTGGATTTGTGACTGGTTTCAGATAGTGCCCTCCCTGTGGCAAAGACTACAGGTTACTTTGCTTCTAATTGTTCATTAAATATTAAGGCGTTATTATTACTTTCAAACATAGCAACCCATATTCTAAGCTACAATTTCTCAATATTTTTTTTTTATATATATGTATTCTTTTTATTTCCAAGTGCACATTGGACAGAATACATGTCTCTTACTAAACAATCATAGTTTTATATATTTTTTGAATATACAAAAATAAAATAAGATGCAAAAAGAAAAAGCACGGCAGCAACATCGAACTTAAACAAATTGGATATGACAATATAACGGATTTTTATACAGCTTGGGTACTGTGGCAAAACAACAACAACAAGAAAAAAGTGCAAGTCTGAGCTGGAAGTTTACAGGACAACGATGGCAGAAAAAACTAAACAGAAGCTAAGCGTCTGACAACAAATGGAATCCATAGCATGTGACAGGGAAAAGGACCTGCTTACAGTCAGCATCATCACAGAGTTGTCCTGAGAAGTCATTCATAGTGTAACATTGACCTCACTCAAGTCCTTTATGTACTTTAATACAGGCTCCCATACTTGCATGCATTTTTATATTTAAGTTTCTCCATGCACAGGGTCTCACTGAGCTCCCTCAGCCACATTTCAATTGAAGGTACATTATCTGACTCCCAGTGTCTTCGAATAAGTCTTTTAGCCAAAATGGCACCAAAACATAAAGACTGTTGTATAGACTTTGTACTGTTAGAATAATGAGTCACCCGCTGATCCCAGAATGGCCACCAAGGGGCAGGGTTCACACAACCTTTTAAATGCCTTTGAGTAAAAATCAAACATTGAAGACCAGAATGAGTGGAGACTGGGACACGTCCAAAGTTGATGAGTGAGTGTTCCAACCTGATTCTTGCATTTGTCACACAAGGCTGATACATTAGGATGCATCTTGTTAACTTTTAGCTTTGAGTAGTGTAATCTATGTATTATTTTAAACTGAATTAGTTTATGCCTAACATTAATTAATATCGATGAATATCTGAAAGACATGTATCCCAGTGTTCTATGGAAAGAGGCACTCCCAGTTCAGATTCCCACTCAGACCTTTGCTTTTCTGTGCTGGTTTCTATCTGATTGAAGAGTATCTGGTACAGATTTGATACTGCTCCTTTTTTACCTGGCGTGATTACAGTTTCTTAATTAACAGAACAATAAGATTTTTTTTAATTTTAATTTAACGGATGGTAGACACTTAAACACAATCTTTAGCAGCACAGAAGAACCAAAAGCAAAATTCAAGACGTCGCAAGATCCGGATATTTCATTTTGCCTCCATCTTTGCTCCTCATCAGCCATTACTGTGGTGTCCTTGTACTGCACTTCAGGGTGATCACTTGTCCATCACCCATAAAACATTGTGCTCTCACAGCTGAATATTGCTATGAGATGGAAGACAGAGCCGTAACCCTCACAATGCAGTCCTATAATGCAGTGTTGAGTTTGCTGAAACACTCAATCAATGCAGGAAATGATTGCTTACCAGTTTATTTTATTCTACTGTATATTACAGCTTTCACACTAAGCACAATGGAGGCAGTGAAGCTGTGTGATAATGCAATGTATTGTAACCAACACTGAAATGGAGGAAGAGAGTGGCTTCAAGTTGCAAAGCACAGAGCCTTTTGTCTGGGTCGGGCTGGAGCGGAGACGCATTTTATCTTTGATTTGGTGTTGATGGAGGTTTGAGTTGTAGTCGGTGCAGCTAAAGAAAGCAAAATTAGTCTGAAATACCTCCAAATCAAAACCAGCTTTTAAGAGAGGCTTATCAGTTTTCAGGACTGTGGGTGCAGACAGAGCCAGATGATGTTTGAGTGGGTTTTAATGGAAATTTACAGAGGGTGGCCGAGGAACTCACCGTTTATCAGATGTGTGCTGGAAAGCAGCAGAGGAGGATGAACTGGAGAATACAGACCACACCAGAAAGTGGCACAGCTAAATTCCTTCCTCTCAGAAGCTGGTGAGTAAATTAGCCAACCCGCAAAATTAAAGCTACACCAATCAGTGTTTTGGGGTCAGACGACCGCATGTGATGTGAAAAGGGTCACTCGTAATGATGAACCCACCGAAAATGATGCCTTAACTTTGTGCTTCGCTCTTGCTTCCTCCTCAGCACTAAACAGCTGAAAGTTAGTGCATCATTTAGCAGCTAAAGAGACAGATATTTGTCTCAGGAGTTGGTGGAGAACAAAACAGAGCTAGAATAATGGACTTGCATGTCTGGATGACAGCTAATGTTGCTCATTGACTTAATAATGTCAATTGCGATCATGTCAGTGTTATTAGCCCTAAGTGCCTCCCCAGAACTATGAATACATCTTTAAAGCACATGGAAAAACAAGCCACAGGATGATCACCCACTAGACTGCAGGGCTCCTTCTCAAGAGCTTTTAGAAGACTTTGGGGGAAGACTGAAGACAACAGACAAAACTCACTCGAGGAGCATAATGGAAACAATAACTGAAAAAAGGGATGGGTTTAAACCTTGTTTTAGACGCAGAATATCAGAAGTAGCTGAGGAATAATGAGGAAGAGGCGGGGCAGCTGTGGTGAAACGAATCCAGGAACTGTAATGTGATGCGCGGGGCTTGCCATGACATGAGTACATGTCAACTGAAATGAATCAATACCCAGATTTAAGAAAGCCGTTGAAGATTTCTCATGTGTGAAGCTCTGCAGGAACAAACTGATTCAGGGAGTCTGAATGAGAGGAGAAGAAATCATTCGAGACGTAGGGGTGGAATTCCAAAATGCAGTTGCCCTAAAGAATCTCAGGTATTGATTAGCTGGTTAAGCAGAGGACTATTAGCTACAGTCAGAGTGTAAACTGATTAGACTCTGTATGTGTGTATGTGAGGAACAGAGAGAGACAGAGAGGCTGTTTGCTGAGTGTTTGAGCTGAAGAATAGATCCTCGTACTGTTTCTAACACTCCTGTGCTGCTTCTCATATAGCAAAACTCCCCCCCGCCTCCCCCCGCCGCATCCCACCCCAGCCTCGGCAGATACCCTCTGCTCTGTTCATTGCGCCGACCCAGCCCCTCGTTGGACTGTGCCATTTGATCCATGCAGAAGATGATTCACGCCCTGCGATCTGGGGAGTAAGGGCGGCAGAGGAATCCCTCTCTCCCCCCCCCCCCCCCCGACACATCCATAATTCAGCATTTGCGCCTTCGTCCTCCTCCTCCGTCCCCCCCCCTTCCTCCTGTCTCCTTCCTCCCACTGCCTCTGCTGCTGCTACTCACTGCCGTGTGTACTTCCAGCACAGCATCCACAACCTGAGGTATCAGTCGTCTATAATCCAGCCATCTGGAACTCTACGTCAAGCTGCACAGGTAGGGTGAGAGCACAACAAAGTGCTGCTTTGCCTTCATGAGATTCAGAGTTTGTGGTGTGTGAAATGCATGCCGGCTGCATGCAGCTTTTAAAGTCTCGTGGCTGATTCGATTCCAAACTTACTGCATAATTTACCTTTTTTGCAACCAGATGATTTCTGCAGGAAAGGAAAGTTGAAACTGAAATTGTTGCTATGGTAGCTTAGTGAAGCAGCCACTGAATAAATAAATAAACAAACAAATAAGTGTGCTGATCTTAACACATCAGGGGGTGCATTAGGAATTGTTGGAGCGCTGGTCGTTGGCATGCAATAAAGTTTAGCGTTCCCATGCGAGTCGCTAATCCCACCGTCCCCACCGCGCACACACACACACACACACACACACCACACACCCACACACACACACACCATTCACCCATTCTGCAGGCGGCTCCACCTTCATCCACTCATACAGAGAAACCATGTGAGCTCAATCACTGGACTCTTGCTGGAGCTCAAAGGAAACTGGACTGTGCTGCTTTGCCAAACAGGAGCAGGATGAAACCCCACCATTTAATGTTTCATGACACGAGGACGTGCCCTGTGCACACTGAGGCTTCACCGTGTGGTTTGATTTTTCACATACATGCAGCGGCTGTATTGTACAAACCCTTTTGATCTGACATCTGTGTGTTTCGTGTTTGGGAAAAAAGCATCTTGGATCTCGTTTTTGGTCCATAGCATGTCTGCAAATGTAAATTCAAATGATCTGAATGAGCTGCTTCGTCTTTGTTTCCTTTTTCCTTTCTTTCTGCAGAAGACTTGTTGATGAAATATATAACTTCAGAAAGCTGAAGAGGATTCTGGGTGCTTAATTACATAATATTTGGCTTACTCTACACTGAAAACGTCTGAGCGTTTAATTCAGAGGGAATGTCTGTGCAGGTGTGCCTCATTCACATGTGCACACAGAGCAATATGTGGCCACAGATTGATATGCGACCCCCGCCTGAGGGAAGTGAATTGATTTGATATACTGTGGCATACCTTTGTGTTATTTTTGTGGTGACTTTTTGGTTCATAATCCAGCAGGTGTAGAACAGGCTGCTGGAGAGAGCAGAGAGGGAAAGAGAGAGAGACAAAAAAGTGTGTAACATCTCAGTGAGAGTGGCTGTTGATGTGCTGCTACATGAGAGAGAGTTGAGGTGCACTGAAGCCGAAGTCTGACGCAAGATTGTCAACACAGCTGGATTTCAAAGAGGCTGGTTCAGAGTGGGATACTGTTGAGGTTTTGCAATTGAGTCAGACAGGAAAAAAGTAGCTTGAACAGTGATGTTTACTGGGTAAAACAGCCCATGAGACAACAGATTTAACCACTCTGACGCTGTAATTGACTTGGACTCTTTCTCATATTGGTTTGACATGATCAAACACTTTCATTTCCTTGTTTTATGTGACATTTGTGCCTTCCAACGTTCACGCTCACTTTCGCTGCTGGTGAACTGCTTTGTTAAAGGCAGAGGTTCTCATGCTTGTTGATAGATGATACGAATGTGACACAAGTAGCACAGTGGGAAAAATGTTACCTTGGCGTATGAGCTTTTAGACAAAAAGGTGCTTTGGTATGACAGTGGTAGCATTGAGCTCTTGAAAATATAAAACGACATTAAAAGTATTTTTGTTTTGGCATCCGATGCCAACAAAAAACAACAAAAATAAAGACTTTTTTCCCTTCTGGCAACAATATTAGTGATAAGTTGTCACTGCCAAGCTGCTATTTTGTCATTACAGAGGTGTTTATGCACTGCTTATTCAACAGATCACCTGTCAATCAATCAGTGTGAGTGTCTTTTTAGCTTCTACTTTTTGTTGTTTTTCTGTAATGGGTCAATGCCAATTGGAAAAAAATGTTATTTCCTGTTATTTCAGCCACAGTATATTTATTTGATCAGTATTTTTAGCATTAGCAGTCTGGGCTCTCGTGTTAGTGAGCTTCAGATTGATGTGTGCTAACATAAAATTAGCTCCCGACTTTGATGGAGCAAACAAACATTGTTTTCAGTGGGACGATAATGGGAAATGAACATTCCAGTAACAGCACAATGATACAGAGGAAGAATATCTTTTGCTTTAAAGGACATTAGCCTGTTTAATCTGCATCCTTTCTACGTACGTTATGTTACATATGTTATGTAAGTTAAACTAAGTCATTGTTGATTTTGATGTCACAGCACACAAACAGCGGTCTGCTCGGTGAAAGTCCTGTTCGTTTGACCCATCCATCCACCTCACCCGTCCTCCATATGCAGACTTTGTCACACTGCGTCACCAGACTTCCTCCTTTGCTCCTCTCATAATTATTACGGCCATTAGAGGGCGCCACCTAACAATAAGCATAAATATGGCTTGTAATAAGCCGTTTGCATGGTCTGATAATAGTCTGAGGGATGGCAGCCAAGTTCTCATTTTGATTACCAGGAAACTGCTACTGCTAGCAGTTACTGTTCATCCCAGTGTTTTTCCTCCAATAAGAACGCTGACAAGAAGCCATTGTTCATGCATTCTCTGACTGGACCTCTTGCACTCGTGAATATTTACTGCTCTCTCTCAGTGGCAAGCGTGGAAGAAGTGTGATGTTACCCTGCGGCAAAAAGTTCAAGGGCTGCTTGTCCGTGTATGTGTTTTCATATGCCGACTTTTGGTATAACATCACAACACCTGGCAGGAAATTTGTACACAGCACAGTCTGACTGACTCGCAGGGCTGCACAATCCATTGTTTAGATGAGGGAGGTGTGCATGTCGCCTTCACTCGAGACCTCTGTGACCCTCAGTTATTTAAAACACCTATCTTTGCATCGGTGTGCAGAGTCATTCACATGTCCTTGCAGAAGTGGAGCTCCAGCTTAAGGCTATCATAGGAGGCTCCTGTTCATGCCATCTCCCACAATAGCAAACTGCTTTCTTTTAAAGGTCCATTGATTTAGGGTTATTGATTGGCAGAAATGTAAGATAATATTCCTAATTGCATTTTCATCAGTGTATAATCACCTGAAAATAAGAAGTCGTATTTTTGTTAGCTAGGAATGAGCTCTTTATATCTAGAGAGAGAGCTGATCCTCTTCCGCCATGTTATCCTGCCATGTTTCTACAGTAGCTCAGACAAACCAATCACTGGTTCTAGCAACTGCAGCCACCATAGGCTCTCCTACAGGCTTGGAAGAGAAGGGTGAGGGAAGGCGTATTAGCTGGTTGCAGTCTGCAACCTCACCACTAAATCGTCAATAAGTCCTACACACAGACCATTAAACTATGACCATGATCTTTCCTTAACCTTTTCTGTGTGGTTTTAATTGTCTAAACGTAAGCAGACCTTATCCACTGGGTTCACATCTTCCTCGGTAACAGACCGCAGGCTGTTAGAATAGACACAGTCACATCCTCAATCATCATCACCAACACTGGAGCCCGTAATTGCTGCGTCCTCAGTCTCTTCCTTCACTTCCTCCACCCAAATGACTGTACCTGCCCTTCATCCATCACCACATACTTCAAATCCTCTGATGACACTGCCATACTCTCACTACTCAAAGGCAGTTCACATAATGGTGCACTGATAATTACCTGCAGCTTAACGTGGACAAAACAAAAGAACTGGTCATCAGGACATCAACAATGAAGGACTGAACTCCTCCTCCATCTGTTGCAAGACAGCTGAGCGGCTTCAAATGAGACAGATTATAGACAATAAACTCAGTTTTGATCAATACATCACGTCTATCCTTGCCAGCAAAGACTCCTCTGTGAACACATTAACTGTAAACTCAGAGTGCTGTCTGCTGGCTCTGATCACCCCCCCCAATTACTTCCATCTGGTGGGACAAACAGGACTTTAAAGTGGAGGCGAGCTCGCTGAAGAAGCTGCCTCCCTGACACTGCTGTGAGCAGGGATGTGTGAATGTGGACATGAACATTTTATGTATGCTCTAAATGCGTATGTTGGTGTGTGTCTGTGCTTTTCTGTGTTGTGCAGGATGCAAAAACAAATATCAGACCAAACAGACATGCGTTGTTGCACCAAAACATATTCAGCTTTCCTTAATCAGACGTCAACAAATTGTTATACCTTGACCTTGCACAATTGTATCCAGGCCACAAGAGGTTCAGGAAATTTCATTATGGGAATGAAACACAGAGGCCGAGGCGTAATTCATTAATAATAAACGTAATGCTGCTCTTGTTTGAATAGGGCTATTAGCAACGGATGGTCCGCATCTGGGTTTCAGAGTTAACAGGATTTCATTGTTGCACTTTCCATATAGCTGTTGATTAAAAAGGCCTCCAGCAGATATGTGTGATTACCCAGCTGCTACCTGATACTGGAATACAATAAGCATAATGGTGGCCAAATTACTTTGATTCTTTTTTTTTCTTCTTTTGTTCATGTCGCAAACTGAAGTCTGCTTGACACTGAAGTTCAAATGAGGCCAAAATGAAACATTCACAGCTTCAAAAGTCAAGCGACTTGAAATTTCAAAGCACTGCAAGATGTTTGCATTCACACTTTTTTTTTTTTTTTACAGTATTTTAAACTAATCAACCATCTTTCATTAATGTTTTAGTCATTAATTGGTCACATAGATTATATTTGGTCATTGAAGGCCAAATGTTTTTGTCTTTTCCAAGCAGACTTTCACTCTCAGTCTGTGCACAATAGAAGCCTTTCAGATGATAAAGCTGCCAAAGTGTTTTTATTCTGACATGTCAAACTGCATTCAGAAGAACTCAAATCTCCATTGTAAGCCCTGGCTGATGAATGTCTGACTCACCTTATTTTTAACAAAATGATTTCTATGGGTCTCTTTCAGATGTAGTTTTAGAAAAAAAAAAACCAAAAAACATGCCGGTCAAAACGTTCTTTGCTTTCAGCTGCCTGGTGCAGATTTATTCAAGTGTTAAGGGCAAATACAGAACTGATCATCGACTTCTACTGAGGGAGTAGAAGTGATTACACCATAATCATTTTCTGAGCGTAAGATAGAAAGACTCAAAGTTGTGATTATTTGCTCATATGCATTGTGATAACAGCTGCTTGTGACGTCTGTACTCGGATTCAGCCCTTCACTGTGAGTTAGTCCTCATATATCGACATTTAAGTGAACATTAATCAACTTTAGTGATTATGTTTATATCAATAACTACCTCTGGTATTTAACCAACTCTGCCCCTGGCAGTCTAGTATATTGAATATGAATATCTATATTTGAACAACGCAAAAAGCAAAGAAAAACAAGTCAGAAAAGTGTGCAGCCCTGCATTGTTTTCCACCTTTGAGGTTTTGCTTGCTTGAAGAGCAGATTTTAAAAAAAAAAAAAAAAAAGTCTCCCGGAGGATCATCGTGCCACCGAATCATCGGAGTGTGTCTGGGGAAGTGCCCTTTAAAAGATTACTTTGATGGCATTTTTTCATCATTAGTCAGCTGCAAGTGAAAAGACAGAAAAGATGTGTGAGGGGGCGTAACAAAGCGTCGACGGTTCCAGGCAAACCGGAGACGCTGCCTTTGCTTTGTAAACACCTTCCCCAGCTGAACCTCGCTGATTCACGTCTGTTCTATTTTAGGGGTTATAATCATCCGCTTGGTAATGAACACCAGGTTGTTTTAGTCGGTTTTGAAACCAAACTCTACACATTAAGAATATGTAGACATGACTTGTGAACACGTGGAAATTCACCTTGTTTATTATTCTGCTGCGATGCGTTCACGCCCGGGCAAATCGACCTCTGATATTTACAGACTGTGGCCTGTTTGGTCTGATTTCATTGATCTCCATTGATTCATTCCACATGGGGCGTCTCTCACAGTGTGTTTACTTTGATCAATGGGTCTAATGGGTAAATACAAATTTCTGCTATCTTTCTCCTACTTAAGCCAGTCCATACTAATCTCCTCGTATGGTCTGAAGCTGATAAGATATTGCTAAGATACTAATTGCTCAGGTCTAGAGGGTAATTCTCTTCTTTTCTCTTCCTTCCTTTCCTTCTTTCTAGCCACGTTAGTGTCAGCTCATTTCTCCTTATGAAGATGGACACCAGAAGATGATTCTTTTAAAGATTTCAGAGAAAGGTGGTCTGCCATGGGGACAGATTGGCTCGGTCTGGCAGATGTTCTGCATGAGCACTTTGGTTGGGAAAATCACAGTTTAATGACACTGAAGGCTGTTATGTCCCAGTGAGGCCGGAGCAGTGAATGCTGTTTGCAAGCAGCCCTGTGGTGGCACTGTTTTTCTATGAGACAGATTCCTCATATCTCCACTCAGCTGCTGAATAAAAGCACAAAGCAAGAGAGAGAGTGATATCTAAATATCCACTGAGAGGGAGAGAGGGAGGCAAATGCTGTTGTCTCAAGAGTGTAAACATAATGGGATGCAAATATTTTGATCTCAGCCTGTTTATTTCATTAACATTTCAGAAAAAAAACATTCAAACATTGACAGATTGGACTCGTCCATAAACACATGTGCCACAAAGCTGTGTCGAGTTTTTACAGTATGAGAGTGACTGCTGCAAGTGGAACATCAACTTCAGTGTCACAGCTTAGCGTGACGCTTTAAAATACTCCAGCTCATCAGGGATTTGATTACAGAGTAAACTGGTAACACAGATTTTGTGATAAAGCGGCGATCCATTTCAACATCATTTAATTTGGAGCTCTAACAGTGACAGATGGGAACAAATGTGCACGTGAGTTAAATACATTCATGGTGCAGTTTCACTTCTTTAAGGAATTAAGATCAGCCAACACTGGAACGTGAAGGAGTTAAATAGTATTAGGCACATGTTAAACCAACATTTTTAGAAACTCATCTGTTATGGTGGTGCACCATCTCAGTTACATCACATGCAGATTTAAGATTCCTAAGTGAGGCCACACAAGAAACGCATTCACCCATTTTTCAGAGGAGCTGCTCCCGCTAAAGCCTCTCGTTAAATAGCACACGCGTGCACTGCACTTATTTTTGTACAGTGAAAAAGAAGAAGAGGGTGAGCACACGGTGCTTAACCCTGTCTAGCAGACATAAAAGCTGTCATGATAGGCCCAGACAGCATAAGGTGATTTTACATATACCACTGACATCTCAAATGCTGCACTGGTGAGATAAAGTCTCCGTTTAAATTGCCTCCAATTCTGAATTAGCTCTGAATCTAATAACCACTTCCATGATTTCTTTTCTCCACATGAGAAAAGCCATTATCCCGTATCAGCACAGTATGTCAGCAATATTGCCAGCTGCAGCAATGCAGCAGTTTGGTATGAGGTCAGGGACTTTTGACAGCATCTGGGCCTGTCAGCTATCAGTCTGCTCTTTTTAAAGATTAAAAGGACCCACAGGCACATTTTCAGACCTCTCTCTGGCCCCAAAACGGGGCAGAGAGCAGCAAACAACAAGAGCAGCAGTTACAGTATGTGTGTGACCTAATTTTATCATAATCTGCCCCGCGCCGAGCCGCTTCCCACAAGGTGTCACGGAATAGCTGCGTTCATGAACGTGCAAACTGAAAGGCTGCCACACCGGAGGTGCGATGCAAACGCTGCTCGTCTTATTTTCTCTCCTCTTGAAGCCTTTCTCTCCTCAACACAAGTGGTGAGTGTCACTTGTTTCTAAGGCAATTTAACTTGTGTAAAGAGTTCTCGCCGATCGATTAGTCTTGAAACGAGTGGAGTGGCCTGCCTTGTATCAAGATATTGACACAAAACAAATCACTGCATTGTAAAAAATGAAAGTGCCTGTTTTCCACTTAAGAAGAAGACTTTTTTTCTTTTACGGGAGGAGAATGATCTGCTTTGATTTCCCTTGTTTCAAGAGTCTGATGCTCTATTTCAGAGGGAAATTGTATTTAAAGTTTCAGACAATTTGTGCCCTGCAGTCGGCTGGCGACTGGCTCAGGGTGTACCCCGCCTCTCGCCTGTTGACAGCTCGGATAGGCTCCAGCCCCCCCCCAACCCCAAAAGGGCTAGTCGGGGTATAGAAAATGGATGGATGGATAATTTGTCTTTTTTTAACCCAACCTGTTCCTTACTTCAACAAATGTCACAAAATTGATTTGATGTCACTTCATGCTTAATCTGATCTAATCTGAAGTTTTGCTTCTATGTTATTCTATCAATATATTTTAAATTATGTGAACTGAACACTGTATGTAACTGTGATGGCTGGAAGCAGTTGAGTAACTTGGATTTGAAAACCAACACCCACAAAATCAACATCACATCAGGCTCGTCTTGAGCGTAACTCTGTTAAACATGCTGCTGTTGACAGTGTCATAACAGTGTTAGAGAGCTAAGAAAGAACGGACTCTTACATGGCCAATTTATCATTATTTTTTATTTTCGACAACCACAACTCAGGTAATTTCACAGGACTGCTGCTACAAATCAGCTCAAACGGCCTTGAGTAGGTGGCGGGAGATGCATATTCACCACCAGTGTGGAGGTACAGTCTTTAGCCATGACCTATTCTTCTTGGCCAATGGGAAAGAGAAGTGTGCCAGCATGATTAATGGTCATGATTACCTACTCAGAAAATGTGGTTTTCTGGCCCAGCAGCTTCACTTTTATGACTTAAACCTGGGGCAAGATGCTTCATCATGCAGGCTAAGCTGCATACAGACCTCACAGACAGAGAGTTGTGATGACCAAACATATCACTGTTAAAGTGTTTACCATCCACTGCTTGGATAAGAAGGTAAAGTCCTGCGTGGATTGTTATGTAGACATCTGTGGTGAAGTTTAACATCGGTATTGGCCTCGGGAATTTGTAGCCAGCGCAGGACCGATGCTAAATTTCAATTCTGCTGTGCGCTTGTGGGTGTATATGAGAACAAAACAGACTAATTGTATTACAGATTGTACTGAGCGAATCAACAAGAGCAGGGTAGCACTCCGAGGTTAAAATGTTTCTAAAATCTCCTCCAATACCTGATCTGAATCTAGAGTGGCTGCTCCATATTATAGAGAAGCTGCTGACCAAATAATCCCAGAGAGCCTCAAGGGTTTAATTGACGAAACCACAAGATTGATACTATGCATTCACCCAGCGCCCCTCTGAGTGTGTGCACAAGCAGAAAAGCCCGTGCATATGTAGGAGCTTTTGTGTCTGTTTGTGCTTGCTTCTGCAGCACTCGTGTGCTAAGGAGCTCCCAGACGCCACTCCCTGATCATTAACCTAAAGTTAATTTCTGTCACAAACACCACCGCGGCCCTCATTATGACTCAGCACTACTCCATATCTCGCAACTGAGCTTCAAAGGTTAGCCCCTCTTAAAGGTTACAGCTCCCTGTGACATTTCCCTTGATGACTTATTTGGCCCTTTGTTTTTGATAAATATCAACTCACTTGTTGTTGCCACTTGGAATTACTTACTCATTAAGCTACAAGAGAATTTGTCCGGGCTTAAAAACCATTAATGAGGAAAACAGACCTGTGATTCATGTATGACTTTTGTCAGCCTCTGTCAAAAATGAAGGAATTTCTCCAGTGTCAACTTCTTACGATGCCGTTTGACATGAACATTAAAGTCACATTAATTAGAGAGGATGACAGAATCATCAAACACAGAGGAAATATATAAAATTCTAAATTCTCTAGTAATCTTTCATTTGCTTTGTTTGGCTGGGGAGCAAAATTTCTTGTGGCACTCACCATCATCCATCACTGAGCAGCTGAAAATATTAGAGCGGCTGAGGTTGTTCCAACAGTACAGGCAGAGAGTTCTGAAAGTGAGAAATCTCGGTTCCTGGCTCGATAGCAGTTGATTCACTACCACTGATCAACAGCCCTATCAAACCCTGCGGATATATCATGGTCATTTTTGTAAAACAGGACTTTAAATTCTTACTTATTGCACCTTTAACACCTTTAGATGTGTCAGGAGGCCCCATTATATCTGTCAGTTGAGGTTTATGTGCATAAAATGCAGCTGCAAATTCACCGAGACAAACAGAAATCCTATCTCCAAACGCAGAGGCGCAGGACCTGGCACAGGATCTGGCAGCTGATTGAAAGTGTGGCTCAGATGTGGTGCGGCCTGATTTAGCTAGGAGTTGCAACAACCCCTTAAACATCGCATTCAAGAACCAACCAGAAACCACCTAAATCCCACAGATTTAATAACAATACATTTGGCTGTCAATGACTTTCTCCAAGAATACAAGATTTATTATAAATTAAATATATTTGACCAAGCAATACAAGTGCAAACTGTTGTTGGGCAAAAGTTATCACCATGGACTGCTGCTCAGCCTGCAGTACTCACAGATAGACACAGAAGCACCTGGAGCATAGAACAGAGCACATGTAACACTTACAAACAATAGTTTTTGATAGCTTACCTTTGGCTAAAAGTTAGTGTGAGAGCCTGCCAAGAAAACTGGGATGCACAGCCATCGATCTGGGGAGTCCAGACTCATCGCATTGTCCGCAGACATGTGTTCTTCTCGTCTAGAACTTGGATGGCTTGGGAGGGATGTAAACCGGTGGCCCGACAATTGCAAGAAGAGGCATTTCTTAACCTTTGCCCTCAAACCCTCCTGTGACCAGGTCACACAACAATAACACAGAAACATCATCGGGATAGAACAGTGGGGAACGACAGCTGGTCTCCGAGCGTCCGCTCCGTCATGGCTGGAGTGTGCTTGGAGCATTAGCCAAATGCTCTCCTCTGAAACTCAAAAAGGCAAAAAAGGGTGTGGAAAGCTGTTTCCATTTTGTGCTTTTCTGTGACTGCTGCCTGATTTAACTACTGGCCAAATCTATGGTGGAAAACAACTGGGCTTCTGACATCAGACTCAGTGCATCAGACTCCTCAGTTCTTGGAAGGAGAAAGGCATCCTTGTGTGTTTTGCCATTTCACAGTCTGTAGTGCACACACATTCCCAGGCTGCCATCTGTCTTCCTCACCAGGACTCCAGGAGAGGCACAGGGGCTACAACTTTGCATTATAACATGGCTGTCTGACAAACTGACAAATGTGAGCCCGAACATGTCATAGTCAGAGGGGGGAATTCAGCTGAGCCTTTGCCTGAAAGGGAGATTATCAAACAAGGGGGTGTCAGACATCACAAGGTTAGCACAAACCAGCTCCCAGTCAGAAGCTGCTAAAACTGACCAAACCTTTCTTTGCTCTGATTCTGTAGCTGTAACACAAGTGTAGCTCTACTCATGTGACAGAAGACACTCCATCTGGCAAACTCACAATCTGAGCTGGACTCAAAATCCTTTGGGGTGGCGACGGTGTAGAATGACATCTGTCTCATCTACATTCACCACTGGCACACACACACGGTACCACTGGTGACGGTGCCCATCACTGGTGAGATCAGCCCACACTCAGGTTGGGACCAGCCATCCCTGAGGGGCATTGGTCCTCCTCCTCTTGGAATGAATGAATTCTGTGCAGGTTCAGCCATTCCTCCACTGGCCGTCGCTGCCAGGAGGCTGACTGCTGCAGCTCAGCTTCGGCTTTATGTGCTGCAGAGCCGCTGGGGCAGTGGAGCTCGTTGCCACCATGCATGCGGTGCGTAGCCCCCACCGGCCATGCTGTGGTCTCACCCCTTCCTGTGCCAGAGATTCATTGCGGCCTGCTGTTTGTTTTCAATTTCTCACTCCTTTGAGCAAAGTGAGCATATTCCAGGAGCGCCACTCAGCAGAATGGCTCAGACAGTGGGATGTTTAGACTAAAGATTAGAGACAAGGGATTTCTGTCTTGAGTCCTTGCACTGGGAGAAATGAATCACATGCTCTTGTGCAAGGCACGTGTCCCCAAAGTGCTGTGGTGGAGCTGCTCAGTGGCCTCAAGCAACGTAGACTGCAGTGTGTAAGACTGTGGTTTTACTAAAGAGCTTAGAAGTACAGTGCATATGTGATTGTGACGCAGGACAATGGTGGAAAACAAGAGTGCATACTCAGCAAACCTTCCCCAGATTAATAAATATCATTGTGTGGGGGTATTTAATTCTTGAGCCTCTGCTGTTCGATGCAGTGTGCGTTGCTCTGAGCCACATTGGTGTTTAAATTGATGGTCTGGAAATGTATTTGTTTTTCACGCAGCAGATTAAAAGCACACAGCGAAACAGCGCAGGACAAATCAAGGCCAGGCCGCAATTGATGTCCTCAGCAGTTAATGTAGCACTTTCTGATCATTTTGAAATCAGAAAAATACACTGAATAATGAACACTGAAAAACATCAGAAATTGCTGTGTAGACAGATAATTTAGTACAGTTTGTACTGTATGTAAATATACCGCAAAACAGCAACTTTCTTCATGAAAGCTAAAAAACACCTTATTATTTTTCCTATAATACAGGCTGTAAAGGTCTTGTAGCAAGATGTATGAGACATAAATTATTTGACAGATATAACTGGTGAAAGCTCATTTAGACAAGCACCCATTTTGCAGACCAAACTTAAATAAATTGTCAGTTCTTTACATTCGGTGGTGATGGAGCGTTTACTCATGCATGGGATTATACCGTAATCACCATTTTATTTATGACCCACTCTCTAAAGCTGCAGTTAAAGTGTAGCCCACACACATCATTGACTACATGGAGGTATGTCTGAACAGGTTTTGTGGTTGTGAGCATGTGTGATGGTGAGCACATGATGTGGAAACAGTGAACATGATGCTTTAATGTACAGGAACCTCTGGAGCATCTGTCCCGCAGTGCGTCTGTTTTAACGACACTGCATTGACCGTGAAGTTCGAGTCTGTTGTTATGGCTTCGCTGCTATGTCTCCACACAGAACATGTAAGTGTTTTACTGCACCATGAAGAATGTTTAGGATGCTCTATTAATTTATGCTATGATGCCAGAACAATTACATACTGTACTGAATCCATTTAGCCATTTGGTAAGAAATCACATAGCTGAAGAATGCCAGCATAGCTGCCCCTGTCTTTAGTGTGCTTGAGTAATGAGTCATCATCCATCCATTGACTTTAAATACCACATATCCCTGAACTTGGTGAGCAGCATTGTAAGCCGTCAGATCTGGAATTTCCAGTTCACCTAACCTGCACGACTGGACTGAGCAAGAGGAGAAGAAAAGGAAAAAAAAGACTTCTTTGACTGCTACGATCGCTAACTGATGCAAACACTGCAGGTTGTTCTTGCTCATTTTGTCCAGGCTTCTTCAATTTGCTTTACTTATTCATTGCTGTTGTCACTTTTTTTCCGGTATGAACTCACTGCATCTCAAATCCCAGCTAGAATTAGTATGTAATACTGGATTGAGACACAGTTTAAGTCTTGCTTCCCTTGTCTCTCTCCGTGGTGCTGAAACATTCAAACCCTGTGTGAGGTTGAATACTAAAAAAAAAAAAAAAAAATGTTCTATGTCTTTTCCTTGAGCCTTATGGAAAACGACATGCGGTCAAGGACGGATGTGAAGGAGAATTCAGAAGCACTTAAGAAAAGACTGCTGCGGTACTGCACTTACACAAGAAAGTGTCCTGTACCCTCACTGTGCTTGATTATCATAAACTATGATGAGCCGGTCATGGGTCACATCTCCAGCCAATGTCTCTCCCTCTGCATCTCCTTGCAGTTTTCATTCACTACTTCCATGTTGTTTGCTGTGTGGCTGCTGATACAAGTATGCTGGTGTTCAAGTTTGCTGTCTTCTGTAATGCAAATCTTTCTCAAATTAGTATGTTTGTATCAAAATAATTAATTTAATGCAAGCATGTTTGGCCAACAAATCTCAAACTCCGCATATCATCACCCTTCTTTTTTAAACATCACCTGGCTAAAAATGTTGCTTTTCCTTGACACAGACTTCTGTGTTACGGTTAATATGCTGATCATGTTATGATTACGAGCCTATGCATATAATAGCTAAAGAACCACCACACAACTCAATAAGCACCCTGAAATGCCGACTTGATTGTGCTCTGAAGTTGTGATGTCTGTTACAGGCTGTGGATGTGTAATGTGACATGTTGATCGATTGTTTTCGTGAATGGCTGAATGGTGCGTCACTTTAAATGTTGCTGCTGCAAGCAACTGTGGGACGACATTATCGCCTTTCCTTTTGTAAATGATGGCCCAGCGTTTCCTATGCTGAAGCAGATAAGAAAGAAACTATTGGAGCACCTTTACTCAGCTTTTAGAGAATTAAAACAGCTGTTACTGTGGCTGCCACTTAGATACTTCCGGGTCATTTCACTCCGTTTGGAACCTTCCCAAGCAAAAAAGACCATGTGTCCCTCAATGTTTCTCTACCCATGTTGCTGAATCAGAAAGTCTCTCCATGTGTCTCTATCCATGGTGCTGGAGCATTCAGGTCTAGTCTCTAGGTGTCTCTATCCGTGGTGCTGAAACATTCAGGTCTAGTCTCTAGGTGTCTCTATCCGTGGTGCTGAAGCATTCAGGTCTAGTCTCTCCATGTGTCTCTATCCGTGGTGCTGAAACATTCAGGTCTAGTCTCTCCATGTGTCTCTATCCGTGGTGCTGAAGCATTCAGGTCCACTCTGTGCTATTCATAAGAAGACATTAGACTATCTAGATGTTGGACAAAGTAATAAGTATATACCAGAGTAAAAGAGCACATATTTATTCAGTAAGATTGTTGTAGGCCATCTAGGACACGAGACAAACCGGAGAGATTTGAGTGTGGTGGAAGACCTCATAATTCTTCCTGCTCGGAGCAACTGCTTCTGTGTACAAGGCATGGAGCCTATGGGATTTCAAGACGATGTTTATGTTTCACATGCCTAGAAACAGAAATGTGCTTGACCGCCTGTGCACATCTTCAAACAATAAATATCTGATGTTAGCAGCAGAGTCACTCAAACTGCTCATGTATGACAGCAAAGCTCGTTGTCAGGGAGCGGTGGGGAACCTGTGTTTGTCAACATTTAACAATGATGGATTTCATCTTTGAGGGAAAAGTCTCTACTTCATGAAAGATGAATGAAAGATGTTCTGTGAAACATATTCTGCTTCTAGTTCTGGGAATTACATCATGCATTATGTGGCATATATGGACGTATATATCTCAGCTTTTCGCTGGTCTCGTTGAATTAAGCATTTCCCATATTATTCATATAGGTAATTTAAACAGCACATCCACTAATCCAATTTGGCTTATGGAATAATAGGTTAAAAGTCCCTCTTTTCTTTAAAGCTAAATCCACTCTTAAATAACAAAAGAATATACAAATAAATAAATAAAGGCAGCAGCTTCCACTTGAAAGCCCTTTAAGTGGTAGTGGTAGCTTTGCCTTAATGAAGCAATAAATCTCTTGACAGGCACAATAGTACACAAGACAAAGCTCTACATTCTATGAAATTAAATAAACCCATATTTAAACATTTGAAATAATAACGTTGATACACTGAAACTCAAAATATTATTGCCGCTGGGAGTAAAATGCAAAAGAGGCCCCTCATGCAGGAATATTTCATAAACACTGAGGACAGTATAGACTCACTGAAAGCCAAAATGAAGCTCAGATACAAGTAAAACTTGACAAAACATTATAAATCAGGGGCAGTGATAATGCCTCCTCCCTGCTCTGAAACCACCCTTTTAAGCTTTGGGGACCTGGGGTGGAAAATGAATGTGATGACCCACACTTTAATTATTTGGACATGAAATGGAGTCATTACTCGTGTGTCTCAGACGAATGTCGAATGTCTGTGACAGGGATCCAAACGTGAAAGTCAAGGTTACATTAGTGATGATTAACGATCAGTCTGAGGCGCAATGATTTGTTGCCTTTGAATAGAAGTGTCTGTTAATGCTCAACGTTATATGACTATTACATAATATATTATTATTCATTATTATTACAAATATCTAACAGATCCAAACTAGCTCATGCACAGACATCTGATTTACTGGCTGTTGTTGCTAAACATAAGCAGTAAAATGATGGTCCCTTTCTGACCTCATTCAAAATCAACCATTTCCTACCTGAGGCACGCTGAGGCTTGACTTCAGGGACTCAGGATGTACGTGATGACTCTGAGACAGAGGGTCTTTGTCAATTTGAATCATTTCCCAGTTCAGTGATTGCCCCCTTAAGTCTTTGAGCAGCCTAAATATTTCCCACTTTATTACTCATAAAGCACTGCCGATTGTATTACTCATATCAGGGCAGATTAGATTACGGTAAAGCCCTTTGACTCTATCACTGTTGATTTCCCCTGAGGCCATAGAACGAACTTTAATGAATCTCCATTTTTACCAAAACCCTTGCTGTGAGGTGCCTTAATTTGACATGCCATGGGCAATAAATGAGTCAAAAGCCCAGACATCTCAAATGACTAAAGGTGGCAGGTTTTGACCCGAGTCAGTAATTTCTGATTAAGTTCCATCAAGACGAAGTCTTTAATCAAAAAAATTGCCAAAAGACATTTCAACATTTCAAGAAGTGACTCAGTGCATTGCTAAAGACTTGCGAGCGAGTCCTGTTGGTTTTTGTTTCATTAGTGGACGCTTTTAATCAGCGCAGAATCAGATTTCATTTATGTGGCAAGTGCAACAAGGGAGCTCGGTGGTAGCACAGACAGAGGGTGGACATGCAGGATGCATCAAACCACAAAAAGTCCAGCTTTGACCATCACTCCACATTCAAATATTCATCATTATGTGCCAAGTCTCTCTACTGTTTGTTGTCTCCATGCAGCTGTTTTAGAAACTGCGCACAATTCCCCAAAATTAGCCAGTTAATGTTACAATTGCTTAAAGTTTTGGGAAAGCTCTGGCCGTGTTTAAAAAGCACTTTCCTTTAAAATAAAAGTCTCACTCACAGTAGAAAAATTCTTCGCATTAACTAGGGTTGTCAGACTCGAAGGCCAACTTATCCGTCCCCCTCAGTAGATTCCTACTTGTGCATCCACCACATAATCCTTTCATTGTGGGGAAATTTATTCCTCTTACTTACTTATTCCTCTCACTTATTTGCATTTTCAGACTGTGCTCATTTCACGCTGTCCTCTAACAAATGAGCATTTGCCTTGCACCACATATTTGTATCATACAATATTTATGTCTGGCACGAAGCTGGTGATTGCTGGAGGAAAATCCCAAGGTCCCCAATAGCCATCATTCATTATCAAGCACATTTCCATCATACATGCTCAGAGAAGGGAGAGTTTTTTGTAACATCTGTTCCTTAGACATGGTGGCTCTGACCCTTTGGCTCCTTCCCTTTGCTAGTTGCTTGATGGTGATAGGGAAATTCAAGCTTATTAGAATCAGCTATTTGGTTAACAGCACTGACTTATTCTTATGTAAAATGCAAATGTAGGAGTACCGGAACTGAAATCTAATCAAATAGACAGCAGTGACCTGACATTATTCTTCAACATGATGCAACTTGGTTGCAATGAGAGTTAAAATTCAGCATGTCTGACGCAGGGATTAAGTCAGCACTGCATGAACCATCAGTAGCCGCTTCCCCGCTGACCTCCACGCTGCACTGTTTACGTCTTAATTGGACAAGCTTCAATAAATGTTTGGTGCTAAAGTTGCAGATCAAAATCTCTAAATTATGTAGGTGTAGCATGGTCCCCGCTCTCCTCTATAGCCAACATTTGAGGTTTAATACATCATTCTTTTGACGTATGAATTGGACCTCTGTTTGAATGCGTACCCTGCATCATTGCACAAAGGATTGCATTATCAAATCCTGTTGGTAGATTCCATGGTTCCCAAAATACTTTACTGTCAGGATGCTGATGTCACAGACAGCCTTCCTTTTTTTAAATATAGCATTTGGACAATTTGCTCAAGCTCTTGTCAACAGTAGATCCAATAAGCTTTTCTGTACCATCGCTGTCGAAGCCAAAGAACCGTGGTAGCAGATATGTTCATGTATATATTCAATACAGGGCTCATATGTCTAAATAACAGCAAGGAAGAAACACGACGGGGCGTTTTGAATTCTTATGCAACAATGACTTTATCTATATTTAATTCTCAATTTCATCTCTGGAGATTGCAGCTCAATCATCCTGACCTTGGAACAGCTTGAAGCCAGACACATTAGAGAAGAATATCTATGATTAGCAGACGGCAAAATAAAGATGCATTTTAATGACGTCAGTTTGTTACTTCTGGCTGTTGACCAGTGTTTGCTGATCACACCCGCTGTGACCTCAGAGGAAATAAATAAATGATAGTTGCAGGCGTATGTTTTAACTTTCAGGAGGATGGACTGTCTTTCCTACATTCTACCCACTCAAATATGAAACCTCACTGTAGTTTCCAGGGTGCTTCAATCCAATCTGATAACTTCATGGAGAATAATCATTTTACCAACTTTGGAGCCAGAGAATGTGGAATTGATTATTCTTTTTTTAGGCAGCGCATTTGTTTATCTCAATGGAGTAGGGACCGGTCATGGTGACAGCATGTCAATTTCAAGATCAATTGTTGCCTCCTTGCCTCTGGCCTTTGCATTGCATTAGCATAGTAATGACTTTTTGACCCTCCTTTTTAAAGTGGAGATCTACATTCCTAGTTGAGGAGACAAATGGCATACCTGAAAGTCATTTGTGGTCTGTAATGAATTATTCTCTACAGTACCCGGTGTATTCACACATCAAGCATCATAATCGACCATCCACTTATACAGTATAAACAAGAGTGAAGGCGGCCGTCTGAAAATGTCTTCCATTAACTGAGCATCCTTTTTTAAATGAGCACTGTAGATCTGCTACTTGCTAGAGCACAGCAGTTCTTAATCACTATTGTGAGTACACAGTGACATACTGTAGTATCAAGACTAAGTTGAAATATATCTGCATATTTCTATATATCCACAGTGTACTTGAAATGTGCAAGTGTTTTCCACTTCGACAAGAACCTCACAAACCATCAATTCACTATAAAAATTATATTTCCAGTGTTAATTGAATATTTATATACATGATTGTATGTGTGTAGCTTACTGTACTAAAACTGTGAATGAATAAATGAAACTTTTGTCATATGAACAATCATCATATCCCACATTATGACACCACAGAACCACCTAATCAAGATCCAACAGGCTGCATAAACGCTGCTGAAAAAATAATTTGACCATTTCGATTTTACGACCTTCATTTGATTTCAACTAAATTTCCAAATCACTGGCTAAGATAAGTACGGTGTACTAAATACTAATTAAGTAATCCATCCTGCCTTCTTTTCCAGGCTTTTGAGATGAAGTTAGCAAATTAAAACACATGAGTATTGGACAGCCATTCCAAACATGATTCAGCGTAAACATTTTGATCTCAAAACCATTTCCTCCACCGGTGGAAGTGTTCTTCTCGGGGCGCTGTGGAGGCCCAGAGTGAAGAACCATGAACCGTAACGCTCCCAGTTTGCGTCTAGCTGGGAACCATTTCTCTCGCTGTCATCTTCTTGGCATCTCTCTACTACTGGCTATCAAATAGAGGCATAAATGTCCAAAAAAAATCCCTCTAGAGGTACAAATGCCACATTATTAGTATTCAGGCAGTTGCGAGCTCACCCCTGGATGCCACCAAATCCTCCACAGTGGACCTTTAAGGGCAGAAAGTGATTACATACAACGTCCTCCTTCCATTACAATGCTGCTGATGTGCTTTGTTAAGTGTAAATATCTGCATCTGCATGAGTCCTAAAGCAAAATGTTCCCTGGATTAAAGAAAAAAAAACACAGGTGTGAACTTTTATACAAGGGATTTTGTGGATTGAATGTGTCCCTTTAGCAGTCACGTTTTATCTTCATTCAGTCATTGCAAACATGCTGACGGTCGCGACTGAGATCCCTTGATGCAGAACATTTCATGCAATTATTAAACACCTTGAGGAAAATGCTGCCTTTAGATGTATTTTAATCCACATGTACATGCTTCGCTCTTGTCCTTAAATAATATGTACTGTGTAGTGGGAGCTATAATAGCAGGCAGGGGCAGTTTGTATAGCTTGTGGCATAAAAAGAAATGCTGGCTGAGAACAGAGAAGAGGGACCCTAATTAAAAAAAATAAAATAATAAATAAGCTGATCGCCTATTCACAGATGGCTGAAAGCCTGCCATGCAAGATGTCCCTCAGGATAGAAACTTGTCTTTGCTGCCAGGCAGATATTTGGCATTTTAAAAACTTTCAGCAAGCCTCATTTGCTCTCATGCCGTCCTGCACTCATATCACATAACTGTACAGCCATGGCTGGCTTGAGGTGAGTCCTGCCCGAGCATAAACAGTGCTTTCTGCCAGAAGATACACTCAGTAACGTGAAAAACTGTGACAAGAGGCGCTAAAGAAGACATCTTTGTCAACAGCGTAAACATATGTGAGGATTTAACATGTGTACACATGCAGCAGTTTGATGGAAAGTATTCCTGCGGTGGGTAAAAGTACAAAGCAGCTCCAGAAATGAAGGAGTTCTCACTGCTGGTTAAACAGGTTTACAGAGCCCAAGTCTCACAAAACACTTCTATAATGGCTTCATCAGCATATAATGACATATGCTATTGTTTCTTCAAAAGATAATCATTTATGTCACTGACTGACTGAACACATAAGCCACACCTCTGATCATCCAATCCCAGCACAGTTTGCTTTGGCTCAATAGCAGCAAAATGATTTTCCTGTAATTTAACAGCTTAACTGATTATCTGTCTTTACTTTGGTTCAGTGCGACACCACTATCTGACAGTGCATTGTCCTTGCCTGTGTGCTGCCTGTTGTCAGGAGCTGAAAGGAGACCGAAGCTGTATTTTCCAGCTGTCCAAAGATATCACCTTGTGTCACCTTAAACCAGAGCGACTGGCTGATTGATTTTTTTTTTTCCTCTGACGAATCGATGCATTCTTATTCATCCAACCCCGGCAGACGTCGCACAGTTGTTTTAAGGAACTGTTCACCTCAGAATTGAAGTTCTGTCATCATCTGCTCGGTCTGATGTCAGTCGAATCTCCAGTGAAGTTTGTACGGCCACCAAACACACAGCCAGCAGCAGATGACGAGTGATCTGAAAGGCTCTCACAGACCCGGAGGCATCATGTCACGTGCGCTTGCCTTTAAAACTAAATTACAGCTTCTCCACGTCCAGTTTTCACCTTTTATTTCACACGCCAAACACTCAAATTTGAAATAAAGTTTTGGAGATTTGGACAAAGTTTGGCTGCTCAGCACGAGCTTGCAGTGACTGTTGTGTGTAGTTATTGGGACATGTGGATTGCACAATGCCTGGTCTCAAAGACAGATTCTTACGTGACGTTTAAAGTCCTGCGTCTATCAGCCCACCAGTTTGCTGAACACATGCTAGATCTGCTGATGACGGGAATTTATGAATGAGACGTTTTTTCCTCAAAGGGTTGCCGTGCCTCTAAAGTCCCGTATTAATCTCATCACATTGTTTTCAGAGCTTCAACATCCTTTCCTTTGATTTTACGATGGCGATGTTTGTCTTTCCTTCGCTCAGATTCAGCAGTTCAGTGACAAACAGCTCTTCTTTCAGTCACTCACTCACTGGTAGAATAAAACTGTTCATTTCCTGTGTGCCACAGGATTTCCCCCCTCTAAGACCTAGCAGACAGTGGGTGGCTGAAACAGTAAATGAAAGCTTTCTGAAAGCTTTCATTTAATGTTGAACTGTCACTCCTGATGGTACGGTGGCCCGAAAGAGCCTTGTTTTTGCCAACGAATGACTGCATGTGTGCAAGCATGTGTCGAATCCACATCAGTAGGTAGTAGGTTCATTTTTCCTTGATAAAACCTGAAAGTTAAGACTTTGACTGTAAAGCTAGCTGTGGTCAAAACTACATGAAGCCCCAGTGGCGATGCTTCAGTTCACTAATGAAGCGAGTTCAATGAATGACAATGAAAACCCCTTTTCCCATTCACTCAATCCCGAATTGAGGAGCGCCGCACACCCCAGGCCTTTACTGTGTCATTACTGAGGAAAAAATAAATACCCCTTGTTTGCATGAAATATTGAATCGTCTCTACGTGGCCACGTTTCAAAAGCAGCGCTACAGATTCCAGCTGTGTCGTGAAAAATATGTAATAAATTCAAATGAGCATAATAGCTCAGTTCTACAGAACAATTCTCTTTCATTACAGCAAACATAATAATTAGTCATAAATTATTATTATCCATGCCATGATGCTGGCATTAACACAACACGACTACATTAACGGACTCCGCTGAAACAAATAGACTCTGTGGTGGCCTGGAAGCCTTGTTTTATATGTATTTATATATATGGATAGATTTTTCTCCCAGGCTTGACCTATTATTTCGAAAACCCTCCAAGCGCCTGATTTGACTTTTTTTTTGAAGGCAACAGTTCAATGAAAAGTCTTTAAGCGAACGTCAATATGTTGTAGTTTGATCTGAAATTGAAAACAGCAGAGGTTTAGCCCTCGGCACTCTCTTTCAGTCGTGATGCACTCTTTGGTGCTGGAGCACTTCTCGTTCACGATGCAACGTGATGCTGGGCGGCGCCTTAAATGGAGGAAGTCGTCTTAAACTCCCTCTTCAAACGCGGAGCCACTGACGAGCGTGGATCAAATATTAAATCTGCTTCAAAGTTAGATTTTAGAAGACCTTCTTAATCACATTGAAGGTAGTGATAATCAGAACAAGTGATAATTGATTACCACAGTAAGAGGGAGGCAACTTATTAAAACTCTGAATTGGCTGAAAACCTCAGCGCTGGATAATTATGATGTAGCTCCTCAATTTCATTCACAGGGCACAGAATTATATCTAACCAGACTTCACGCTCCCAACAAACTAAGTATTGTTTAGGGATAAATTAGATTCACGTTAAATAGTTTGTCCATAACATACCAAGCATGTTTGTGTAATTGCAGCGTCTTGATGTAGTTTATTAAAAGGCAAATTATGTTCCCTCCCAGAATGCAATCATCATGAATAAAATGCAGTATGTTTCGTTTTTCTGTTTTCACGACTCATGCATCACTTAAACATTAGAGACGTGGAAAACGGCAACATGGTAGATAATTTCCTGCACTCATAGGCAGAAACAGTTCTTTATTATTTCACTATGTTCAAATGGGTTTTATTTTGTTCACGTTTAACGGCCTCGCAGGAGTTTAGCGAGCGGGCTGCCGATCGCCATCTCGCTGCTGCCTTCCACAGGAAATGAAAACAAAAATGAAAAAAAAATAAAGAAACATTGCATTTTATAAGGAAAAAGATGTGCTACTTCACAAATCTGAGGAGGTAAATGTCTTTTGTGTTTGGGAAAAATACAGAGCTTGCAGCAACTGAAACTGTTGGGGTAGTAAACATTCAATCTGTCTTAGATTCCTTTCAGCAGCAATTCAGAAAATAATGTTTTCTCTTTCCTTTTCAGCTCCTTTTCAGCCTGCCTAGTCCTCACTGTTATGATTATTTTACAATAATGGACATTTCGAATTAAACAGAGCCTTTTATCTTACAAAGGACAGGGAGGAAAGTACATTTTAAAGTGTTTGCACCAGTTTCTCTTCTTCTGCAGCCATTCAGTTTTATCAGAATCTACATTTTGAGTCAGTCCCACAGTGCAGGAACAAGTATGCCTCCTGTGCATTTAACCTTTAATCAGCTTTAGAATAATTAATTAAAACATCTTTCAATGTTCAGTATTTACCACCTGTTTGTTACACATTGAGGGAATACTTTAAAGAAGGTAACTAATGAAAACAGACTATAGTGGGACATGATAAAAATCACCCCAGCATAGCAGTTTTACAACAACTCAACACTTACACACACATCAATAACAAGCAAGCACTATGCATTGTGACAGCGCAGGTCCAGTTTTAAAGGGACACTGTTCTGATTTCACATCTCAAAGTCGATTTAGCAGCCGTGAGGGCTCCAGCACAGCCTGTGAAAACAGTTGTGTCATGTCTTCTGTGGCTCGAGGGTGTTATTTTGCAGAATACCCGCCTTACAAACTGAATATGTGGCATTGGAAAGATGTGGTCATTTCCCAGACATGGACGGTCTAATAAAAGCTTTTAGACTTTCAGGCTTTTATTTGATCACTTTCCCTTCTTTAAGATGCCTCATCAACATGAAGTACCTTAAACTAAAATCCGAAGACTGCGCCACTCAAGCAGACCTGTCCCTGCAGGAGATTTATAAGGGAGATTACCAATTCTATTTCAAAGCAGCTCTGAGTGAGACAGCAGGTCTATTGTGTGCAAACCTCCCGGGCTGATCTCCTTGGCCACCGTGCATTGAATAAGTACCCTGCTTGGACTTTGAATTGTGTGAACTTGCTTTTTTTTTTTTACCTGTTGTTAGACCTACAGAGTCTGATTGTGCTTCACCCCTTGGTAGCACACACATTAGTGAACACCCACAGTGAGTTCCAATGCCATTGATTTTACCCTGTGTGCAAACCTCTGCTTCAAATACGCAATCTCGGTTGCCATAAGGACAAGAGCTTCATATTAACAGAATGATTCATGTGCTTTTGACTGTTTTTCACACACTCAGCACTGCAGGCGTAAATATGAAACCCTCCACATCAGTGGTTAAAAAGTAAAGACCTGGATTCATGATTTAACACCACTTGAATATATCTCATCCACCAAATGACTGCATCAGTTGTATTTTCAAATAGTAGAACATGCAGGAATAAAAGCTAAAGCTAAAGCTAAAGCTAAAGCTGACCCTGTTTGTGAGAAATGGAAATTGTTCCTTTAAAATATGTCATGCATTAGAGTAGTATCTATGATTACATTCATGATTTGAGTCGCTTCTGCAGCCATTTCAACGTCTGAATCCATCGAGTGCTGCTTTATAAAATTAAACCTGCCAGGGGAACAGCAATCAATAATATATATTATGCACATAGTGGATGACTGAGGAACTGGAAATAACATGGACTGGTGGGGAAAAAAAGGCGAGAGCGGGGACAAAAGCATATTCATCTGCATGAAGAATTGTTCTGTTTGTTGATTCATTCCTCTCAGGAGCCTCTTGACTGTTGGAGTTCAGTGCGTGATGAGTGACAATCACTCAGTCTGCCAGTTGCTGTATTTCCCATGAAAAAAGATATACAGCATAGTTTGACCAGAATATAAATAAGTCAGTTTGCTCCACATGTAGGGAATGTAGAGGGGTTGTGCATTCATTTACAGCATTCGCTTCATTCCTTGTGCGAGTGCATAGTAAACAGAGCAAAAGACTGAGCAAGCTCTGAAGGAAGGTTTTGAGTCATTTGGTGAATATTTATAGCATTTTTGACTCTGATTGAAAACAATCTCACATGGCTGCGGCAGTGATATTATTGGATGTTTGCAGTGCAAATTGATGCATCTTATTGTCCATTCATGAAAATGCTCACAGAAGACAAACGGTATCATTGCATGGCCGCTGGTCAAAGCTGAACGACCGAGCAGGCTGATTGCCAATGACTCCCAAAACCACATATACATGTATGTATATGTGTACATATATGACAGTTTGTTTAGGTTTAGGCACCAAAACATCTTAAAACTACTAAGTTTTGATCAAGTTTCTGCTGTTTGAGAATTTACTGTTATGATCACAGTGATGTGATAATGGAGTTGTGCTGTTGTTGTCTGACCAAATCCAAAATACTGATGTTGCACAGCTGTCAGACACAGGGAACTGCTATGGACTTGATTATTATACATTTTTATTGTACATTTATATGTACATATTGTGACATATTGTACACTATATGGTCAAAAGTATCTGGATGCCATGTCAGATACTAGTCATAGCCAGATACTTTTATTCAGGGACTGCTCCTGGCTTTGGTGTGGCCCGTTTGTTCCAATAAAGTGAAATTATTATTGTTATTGCTACAGCATACCATCACATTTTAGACAGCAGCGTATTTCAAACTGCAGAAGGAGCCTTTCTGTTTCATCATCCCTGTGAAAAAGCCATGTTTTTTCCCAGTTTGATGAGGAAGAACTTGACTGGCTTGCACAGAGCCCTGATTTCAAGCCCATCCAACAACTCTGGGATGAACTGACCTTATCAGCCAACATCAGTGCCTGACCTCAGTAATTCCTGTGTGGCTGATTGGGAGCAAATCCCTGCAGCCAGGTTTCAAAATCTTGTGGAAAGGCTTCCCAGAGGAGTGGAGGTTGTAGTGGCAGCACGTTGATGCCAATGATTTTGGAATGAGACATTCAACAATCACAGAAGGGTTTAGTTTTTTGGTCCATGTACTTATTTGGTCGTCCACCTACTTCAGGCACACACGTTGATGGTGATTGCACATATCTTTGTATCTCTCCCTGTGAGGCACTGACAGCCTTTTTCTTGGCATAAACTGAGGAAGAATTGGGTTGTTAGCATGAACTAGCATAAGAAACGCTCGAGCAACTCCGCCGCAAAGATGTCACCAAAATACAAAACACATTCGACCTGAATAAAAAGCTTCTTCTTCCTAATAGCTCAAACTCAACAAGCTGCCGTACAAACAGCGATAAGTCAAATCCCTGTCAGGAACTTTCCCTCTGGGTCTCACCTTTTGCTGTGATGGATTGTAGCAGCTGAGTTATGATCTGTCAGAGCTGGGAAATTTTGATTTTTCCTGAGCTGCATCAGGTCATGCCCTACTGTCACCGGCTGCGTGAAATATTGATGGCAATTATCTGCTGTTGCTGGTGGCCACACTCAGATTGTGGGCGTCTGGGTGATTTGGGTGACAACTTGTTACATCACATACTGTAGCCCATATTAAAGTGGTAATCTGCAAGAGATGGTGGTGGCTACAACTTTCTTCCTGTGCTGTCTTTGCTGTGCTTTTATTCTGCACCTCCCAGAGAGCCACTTGTCAATTAAGAACAGTGTGGGTGGTACTGTTTTAGATTTTCCTTCCTGTTTTCTCTTGATGAAATCTGAGCTTTTGTGGGTGGCGGCACTGTTTTTATTCTCTCTCAAGACTCAGCAGCTATTCTTTCTCAGGCTAAATATACCAAGTTCTCCTCCTTTTCATACACAGGTATTTACTGGGTGTTTAAAAACTGCGTGTTCGGATTAGAAATGTGTTCAACGGAAACTTTTAATGAACGGTGGAAAAGTTTAATGACTGGTGGCACTGGAGGAGCACTGGATTTACTATGGGCATTTTAGACATTGCAAATTAATGCCTGAAAATAAATAATCACGCATGTCAGCAGTCACTTTATTAACATTTCATTCCATACTGACAGTTTGCAAGACTGTTTTCTCTTTGGTTAGCACTAAAGACCAAAATATAAGCCTTTGTTTCTGATCTTACACTCCTGCAAGAAAGATGTGCAGGGAATTATTTGTGCACAATTAACAACAGACAATATTTTGGTTGATCAACAAAAAATAAATAGACAATAATGTAGAAAACTGTTTAACTGTCTTTTGTTTGTCAAGCAAAAATGCCAAATGTTCTTTAGTTCCAGTTTCTTGAATTTAAGTAGCTGCTTTTCTCTTTTTGTGTCATGGTGACTTGAATATATTTGGGTTTTGGATTGTTGTAAGAGTGAAATAAGAGTTTTAAAATGTCACCTTGGGCCCTGTGAAATTGCGATTGGCATTTCTCACCATTTTCTGACACTGCTCAGACCTAATGCGAGGCACCTGATTAGCAATGGATGGTATGCATTCTTGTCTTTATGTGACACGAACATGAAGCCGTGTCTTTATCTTGCAATCATATTTAAGTATTTAAGTGCACATAGCATTACATCAGTAAGGGCCACCACCACCACAACCATGTATGTGGAAATGATTATATTAGATAATAAATAACACCCATATTGGAGCAGACAAAATGATTTTGTCGAGGTGTGTTCTCTCTGTGTGTTTTGATTAAATTGCGTTTTGTGAAGGATGTGGATTCACATCTGTGAATATGTGAATCCACATCCTTCACAGAGATAAGGGGAAGAGCTGTGAATGGGGAAAACAAATTCTGCTTCCCTCGACTGTCCTGCCTCATCCTATGCCTTTAACCAATGACCATGAAAGCAAATTCCACAAAGCAAACATGCGTGGGCTCACACACACACACACACACACACACACACAGGCTGGAGGTCAAAACAAAGTAGTAACGCCAGAGGAAAAGATTAGAATGACAAAGGAGAATGGCACTGAGTCGGGAGAGCTGTGGGGAGGAGGACAGCAGAGATGGAGATGCTAAATAATGGCTCTCTTGTGGATAAAATATAACCTCTGCTGAAAGAGGGGAGAGCAGTGGAAGGAAGTAACCATAACATTTTAGAGGCCGGGTGGAGAGAAGGTAAACATGGAGTTCAGATAGAAAACCCCTAAACCAACATTTTATTTTGTTTGGGGGGTATAAGCCAGTGTGTTTATGAAGAGGCTCCTTCTAAAAGGTCAAACTTAATCACATTTTCTGTCAACTTATTCTACATAAATCATAATATTCTCTTAATTGTTGCCATTTAACATTTCAAGATAAAGTCAATCGGACAATGTGGATGGATGTCAGGGTGCATGTTTTTCTGATGAGTGAGGTTCCATATTCATGCCAGCATTCAGCCTGTCAGAGTGAGACTCACATATTTATTTAAGTGGGATTTATCCTTTTGGATGGAAGCTGTGAATGTGCACGTTTAATAGTGGACAGACACTCCCGGCTCAGAGGATCCACTGCCTTTCATCGTCATAAGCCCTGCGCTGCTGCTTCTGCTATGAGAGCATGAATGAATTCGTGCCCACACAAAAAGCAAGACGACTTTTATGACTAACTGGGGATCTTGTAACATTTACAGCAAGGCCAAAGTAAATGCAAGAGCCCACTGTACAAGCTCCTTTATATTCAATTAATGGACACCCTCCACCTATTGCAGAAGACAGGTTAAACGAAGGTCAGACCTCTATTTTAAGCCCGTCCAATATGAGTAATAAGGTTATTAATCCTCTCACGTGACCCAGAAGTAATGAATCTTCAGTTGCTCTGCTTTATAATGAGAGGAGGAGTCGGGCTGTGAACCGCAAGTCTTATTCTGCCGGCGGAGAGGAGAGGTCTAAAGAATAGAACAAGAGGGTAGATAAGAGGATGATAGAAGGTTGTTGTTTGGAGAAATGAAACCAAAGACGAATGGGAAGTGGTCAGAGAGCATGTAACTAAGATAATTTGTTATTTGTAAGATGTTTCAAGGATTTTAATCTGTCTGGATCTTGAGCTGCATCAAAATACTTATAGACAATCATCCTGCGGAGAAAACAACCTCCACTCGGCTTACTATCTTTTGACCCTATTACAGAGCCGTCATCAGCAGATTTGAAGTTTGCTGAGTTGTCAAATAACTGTAAACAGTAAAACTTTCTTATGAGCACTTTTAGGACTTGCAGTCCACGTCGGCTTAAAAGCTGAGCTTGAGAACAACAGAGTAAGTGGATGTTGAGTAGAGATTGTTTTGTCAACTGTTGTCCCCAAGGTCAAGAATAAACTGTCAAGCTCAATCACGCCGATGCTTTGGAGAATACTCAAAGCCTGGGAATTTACAGCTTTCCACAAGGTTAAACTGTAAAAAACCTCCAGTTATGTAGACTCGTGACCACTGTTATGGCCCTGTATTATGTTGGGGGAGTGCCACTTAAAGGCAAGTGCCCTGAAAACTTTGCAGGATTGTTTGGAGTTGAGAAGTGCACGTGTCATCAAATGTTGGCTGCAACTGCATATTGCATCAAAGACTTATGGCGATTTGTTTTCAGGAGCTTATGCCTACAAAATGGAGGACAAATATGGTCTGATGATATGGTTTGTACCAAATTTGAGGGAAATTGATGCCAAGGAATCAGGAATAAAAGGGGATTTTATAGAATCTATAGAAGAGAGTTCAGGAGTGATGAATCAAACCGTGGAGTTCCTTATAAATGGTGACAATTTTTCACACCAAACCATCCATCCATCCATTTTCTATATCCTGACTGTCCGTTTCGGGGTGGGGGTGCTGGAGCCTATCCCGGCTGTCAATGGGCGTTGAGCACCCTGAGCCAGTCGCCAGCCGATTGCAGGGCAACATACACAGACAGACGACCATTCACGCTCACATTCATACCTAAGGTAGGTATTAAAGTCACCAATTAACCTAATGAGCATTTTTTTGGTCTGTGGGAGGAAGCTGGAGTGCCCGGAGAGAACCCATGCATGCACGCGCACTACCTGCTGCGCCACCGTGCCGCCCCTCATTCCAAACCATTTGGTTTTGTTATCCTGTGGCCTAACTAAAGTGGTTTTTGAGACATCCTACCAAACAAACAAGGCAGAAAAAAATAACACTTTAATTGTTGTTTTTTATCATTTGTAAGTGCTTTTATCAACCCCCATATTCTCCCACCATGGACTTGACACAGTCCTCACCGCCACAGCGATATGATTAACGAATGACCTAACACATGACCTCCCATAATTGCCACCCAGGCGCAGACCCCTTGACATGGCCACGTGGATGTCTTAAATGTGGGGGAAGGGCAGGCCTCCCCAGGGCAGCTGTAGACTCGGACCAAAACAGAGCCTGAGTGGAGGAATTAATAATATTGTAATCAAGCAGCAAAACCGTGACATTATGCATGCACAGTGGGAGCCCATCCCATATCGTGGCTAAGCAGCATGTCAGCTCCGCCCTTAGTGGAGCAGTGTGGTGGGAATGGGAGCCACTGACTGTCAGGATACAACAACAAGGTCAACTGCCGTTTAGCGGCGCAGCGTTCCTCGAATGCCAGTAAAACAGATCCCTCTGCCCAGGCTGCTGACCTTGTCTTGTTTAATGAAATGTAGTGACCATGCGTAACTTTGCAGCCTGTTAAACAGCCTGTGGGCTCGCCTGCATGGGAGCAATGCCGACTGTGATTTCTGCCCACCGGTCTGTGATACTAAACTGCATCACGGAACGGCCCTCACCGACGAGCACGCGTGAATAATGTCCATGAATTACAGGAGTGGCTGATTGGCGAGATTTGAAATGTGGCGTTGATAATAGATAGTGAAATATTACCTAAATGTGAGTGATGCTCCTGGGAGAGAGGGCGTGATTTCCATTCTTCTGCTGCAGTAACCAGTCTAATCAGATATGCTGACAGTGTTAAAGGCCACCAAAACATTGCTGCTTGCACTTGCATAATAACACTGATAACGGGCTGATAATAACATAATAACAGACTGAATTCTCCCTCCCCTGTGCCCTCTTGCTCTTCTTACTCATTCTCACATTGCATCAACACTACTTGCACCTTTCCACATATACTGAGGCCGACTTAACTGCTGCCAAACATGAGCGGCAGTTGGCTCAGTGGAGGAAAGGAAATCATTCTGACAACCGTCGTGTGATGACTTGATACAGTTTCTGACTTAAGGAAGCAATCCATGATGAAATCACGCAACTGGTAATTAATCCGCTCGTAACTGGGTCAAAAACTGCCCCAGTAGACCGACACTGATTCTCCACTGGTGTTGGTTCTTTATGCGCAGTGGCGACACAGATGGAAATCCGTAAATGTAAATGATCTGAAAAAGGAAAAAAAGAAACACATTGTCAAGCTTTTCTAGAAAAAGCTGAATCTGAGGCCTCATGGTCAGAGGTCCTTGGACACCCACCCCTTTGACCTGGTCAGTAGTCAATCCGTTTTTCTGTCCTGCAGCCATTATGGAAGCGTAGAGGATGCAGTTACTTAAACGTGCATTGAAACCTGTTTGACTTCACCTCAGGGAGCCAGTGGCCGAAGCTGAAAGAACTTAAATAATTCTTTTCAAATATTTGAAGACGCAGTTAGATTGAATGCAAAATATAAGCAGCTGCGAACCTAAACTCTATCATAAGCTGAAGCAACAATATGAAGAGTCAATTATTAAATAAATCAAATCCCAGTGCCAAACGACAGAGTGTACGCTGCTGCTGCTGCTGCTGCTGCTGCTGCTGTCACCTTCCGTCTCTGAGAAGTGACTATTCCCACGACATATGCCTCATCTCATTGCAACATTACCCTTGAAAAGGACCAAAAAAATAGTTTGAATGTAATGTAATTTAGCCTACCATGTCAGTCTCCTTGACTGCTGCATCCATCATTGTCAACAAAGGCTACATCAGTGCAGGCCCCAAGGTTTCGCCAAAGGATACTTGAATCTTGAATGTCTCACTCAGGTGTCTGGAATCATTGTGGGGAGGAAGAGACGAGTCTAAGTGAAAGTGGCAGGGAACACCGTGCCCTGCTTATTTTGCACAGGGAACATCATTCTGACTGGAAAAAACAGCCATGATACAGACACATGAGTTAAAATTTAAGTTAAGTTTAAGTTAAGTCAAGGGGGTGTTGAAAATTCCCACATCGCCTAAGTGAGCAGGCTCATGGGGGGGAAAAAAGGTCTGTTTGTGTTTTGTTTACTGTTGACATTTAATGGGTAATGGCTAAGCGTCCTGATATTCAGTGGGAGGCTATTTAATCATATTTCATTAGTGCTGCTCATTAGGATCAGATGAAGGCCTGGATCAGGCATTTCAGAGGAGATTCTTGGCTGCTGAGTGATGTCTGTGACTTCTCCCCCCATCGCCAACTTCAAGTAAAAAAAAAAAGAGCTAAAAAAACAGGAACATCAAAGGCTTTTATCTGCCTTTCATCATGTGGAGGTTGGCAATTTCACAAACCAGTCAATTAGAGCTCGTTAAAGACCATCACACTGTTGCTGTTTCACACCAGCCATTTAACAGATCATTGTACTGTATATGGTGTGTTCTTATTAATTTGAGTTTTTTACATTATCATTGCCCCTTTAATATTGATCAAACATTGGGAGTAGCCTTTTGTGTGTGCGTTAATGCGTTCCACATTAGCCTTGGCTCCATTGCAATCATTGTGCGGCGGCACGTCAAGATTTTTGCCCTCTGATTTCACAAAATACAACGTTTCTCAACAAACTCCTCCTCTGCTGTCATTTACAGGATGACAGGAGGATGACTGAATCCTCCATCCAGAAAACACAAGAAGAACCCCAAAACCTCAGAACAATAGATGGATAAAACGATCAAGCATTTGATTTGCATGGGATTAGTATTATCATGGGACATCTGCGCTCCCCAAAAAACGTGGTAGATTTACAAATTACAGGCGTGGAAGCTCCTTGTGGGATTATGTTCATCAACTTTCGGTGATTACTATAAATCACTTCATCACCTCAGAGGATATCAGCCCTCTGCACAAACAGATTCTCTCTATAGGAGAATTTATGTTGATGATTTGCGCCATATACCATTTGGAAAGACGCACACCTTATTCTTAATGATGGATAGCTCAAATCTGAAACAAACTTTAAGTTGAGAGGAGTTACCTTGATTCACAGTGAAAAATGATTAATGATATTTTTTTTTATTTCTAACAGGCATCAGCTGTGATTTAGTCTCCGTACACAGCAGTTTCTCGTCCAACCTTGTATTTGACTGCAGTTGTCCTCTCACAGAGCTAATCTAAGTCGTCCCTTTGAGGAATGTTAATGTGCGCTCTGCTGTTTCATCACTTCCTGGGACTTTTGTCTTATATTGGTTCCACCTTGAACTGGTTCCTTGGCCCACTGCGAGACAGGGGGCAGATTAATGCCACTCCTTTGAAATTCGCAGTCGCAAAGCAGCAGCAGCACCAGCTCATGAAAATAAATCTCGAGTTTGCCATCTGTCACCACATTGACTAATATCCAGGTCCAAAATCTAGCCTTGATTTTTACCCAAATTGAAGGGAGAAAGGAGAGAGAGAGAGACATCAGCGAGGGCTGATATTATCCCTGCGCAACAAGGAATGTTTTGATTTCTGAGGCCAGTGTCAACATATTTGATGAGACAGGTTGGTGCCAGGTTTCAAAGAATTTTCATTTGGGTTCTCCTCTGTTGCTAGAAAAAAAAGAAAAACACAAAGATTACCAGTGAGGGAGAAAATTAAACTGTCTTACATAAAGATAAGTTTAATTCACAGTGGAGCAAAGTGCATCTGAAAGTGTAAATTTTATGTATACACTCAGCAGATGTGTGATTTTTGTTATATTAGAATCAAACATGGATTCATATGAATTCAATAAGCTCCAGGCAGGTGGAGTGTGTTCCTTTGAGACCACGGTATATTATTAGATTTCCCATTCCTACACTTGGCAATGTGTGCACATTGATGATGCAAATGAATGCGCTTCCGCCACATGAATGAATGACATGAATATTACAGTATATTTTTTGTCCTAAAAGATTTACAGAAGGCTAAAGTGTCAACTCATTCTGCCATTCTACAAACATGTCGAGATGCAAATTGATGCCTCATGCTGCAGTTGGCAACATCAAAATAGTGTGCAAGAAATGTAAAGCCGTTTTCTTCCTGCCGCTTGTTTGGTTACTTCCAAGATCCATGATGATATTGTACTGCAGAGGCAAAGACAGTCTTTATTTCACTGCTGTGGGTGCACATTACAGACCAGTGGAAAGCCAGCCACTGACAGTTTTATGGATCCATGTGAAGGTTCTCTGCAAACCAAGGCGAACTGCAGTTTATTTGCTCATAGAAATGAATGGCTGTGATGCCAAAAGTCTTGAATGTGTGCGCTGTTTGTAGGTTCTTAGATCCTAGTTGAAAAGCCTTGCAGATCTCTTCAAGAATGCAGACAAACATACTGTAGCGTCACCTGCGGTGTGAGTGTGTGAAGCTACAGGCTGTATCTGGAAGTTTCTCTTTGCAGTTTGTGTGCTCGCAGTTGTTCCATCATAAATATTCGGATCTATACGTGTGTGTTAATGTATCATATGTGATGAGTGGTCTGCGTGTGAGATTGTGGGTCCATTTCTCTGTGAACACGTACAAGCATTTGCACTCTAATGTGTTTCAAGTGTATGCTAATTCGCACATGGTGCTGTGCTATTTTGGAGTATTATGCTGCATGTAATGTGGCCATTCAAACAAACAAATTCATATATATATAAATATAATCCCCTGCAAGGAAAAATGCCCTTAATTATTAAAGAGGGAGCCACTGATTCCATGAATTAGCAAACAAAGGCAATGTTTTAAAGGTACCAGCATTGTAGTGCTTGTTGAGGGCAGTAATTAACTGCATATTACTGCTTATCAAGGCCCTAAATGCTCCTTTACTGGGTGGTATCATTTTTCAGCAAGTTTCAGTCTGTTTTAGAGGGACTGAGGTAATTAAAAGCATCACGAAAGCTTCCAGTGTTGTATTATTGAAACAAAAATCTTTTCTTCTCCTCAATTTTAGAGAAATCAGCGCAGCATTGCTTTGAACTGAGAAGCTGCACGGCTACAAGATTGTGACAGAAATGTCTTCTATCAGAAGATTTTGGATGCAGGAGCTAATTCGAGCTATTGGAGCCATGTGTCTGCCACCAGACACTGTTCAAAGTAGCTCCACCCACACATTCAGGCTGGCACTTTGTATTTCTGAATTTGTCTGTAACAGTTGGTAATACTTTAATGGCTCCTGATGCTTTCAAGTGTTCAACTGCATAGAGAAAGCAAGAAAGTGCCTCTGCTGAAAGTTCCCCCCCAAAAAACATGTTACCAACCTAATGGCCACACATAAAGCAGAAACGGGCCCATAAATACCCTGCAACATGTCAGCATAGACTTAAGCCATGGCACTTCAGCTTTTGTAGACTTACAAGACATTAGCAAGCATACTATGACGGTTTTAGGAATTAAATGAGTGATTAAAGAGAGTTTAGTAATCCAAATTTCACACATATGAGTATTTCTGAAGTGATGTCTCAAAGTAGCCTGAGGGACCAGATGGTGAATACCATTTTAGTTGGTGAAGAGGGAGAAAATAAGCTCACAGCAGTCCCAGTTTACTTTAATTTAATTTTGCATGTCGCGTGAATTGCCTTTAGTTCCATAGTTGAGTTTGTTAATGGGAATAGAGGACATTTTGGCCAGTGTTTGCTTCACATCAAATGTATGAAATTACAATAAAGTACCATAGCAGTCATTTTTGAGAGTAAAGCTATTGCAATTATATATAATTACAGAAGAGAGATCGGAGTGTGAAATCCATATCAGTGCAGTCGAATGAGAAAAATAATTCAGTTTAAAAAATTGTATCTACAAATAAGAAAAAGGCTTGTCGGCTTGTTTGCATCTTTAAATGTCTTCACCACGTTGCTGATCTATCTATAACATGTGTCACAGTTTGCAGGTGTTGCATGTATCTCGCAAACTTGCGATTATCACCCACAGAGCTGTCAGATGATGTTATGGTACAGGTGCGAGCGCTTTAAAGAAAAGCAAAGGACGGGGTAGCAATCAGCAGCTAAAAGGCAATAAAGCGAATGCACATTTTGTGAATCTGATCGCTTCACACGTAATGCCACAGATACACAGGAACTACTTTATAGCACCTGAGATATAAACTATGTGTCTGTTTGCATTAACATTAACAGGTGGCAGCATTACTCGTGTTTTCCACTTTTTCTATTTACCAGCACAGGGTGGCAACACCCAGACAGTTAAATAAGACCACTCTGAATTTCAACCAGGCATGTGGACATGTGCAGTTAGCTGTATGTCTGCGCTTGGAGCAATTGTGTAATGTATCTTTCTACTCAATCAGACAAAACAACCATATTAATCTTTACTGCCATGCAGGATGAGGGTTTTTTTTGGACCATTTTCCAGCTGCACCTGTGCTGGCTTGCTGAGTTGCAGCCTCTCCTCACGATCTCATTCATCTTCTGCTGATGTGAAGGTTAAGGACCTGCTCACCTGACCACCACGTATCATTGATTGCGGTGTAACGCGGTGCGACCGTGTGAGAATGCATGCCACACTTTAGCTGCACGCCGCTGGTTCAGCTGGCGTAGTGTGAAAACATTTACAGTTTAAGGGCCCGCTGGGAGCCTCGCTTTACGGCGCTGGCTTCATTTCCTTCTTATTTTGAATGGAACAGGGGGATTGCTGTGAGTTTGAAGAGAGAGAGATGCACAGACAGCAAGCAAATGCAATTTATTTTGTTGAATCTGATACAGTATTTATGTGTGAGTGTCCACATTGTGTTTTACAAGTGACCAGATTGGGTTTGTGAGCTCCAACAGCATATATTTTGTTTTCACAATGACAATGCAAATGCAGACACATTTTGTGTTCGTCGACCTGGTCTGCCGGAAGAAACTGCTAACAAGAGAGCAAACTGTGGCTGTTCTTTATTCTTTTCATGACACCATTTTCCAGCAGTGTGAAGAAGTGAGAAACAGACCTGAAAATCGCACCATTGTGCCAGCACAACTCCTCACTCTGGCTCTTCCTCGTGCACCTTGATCTCCATGACGTGATGCCAAGTTGCCAGCTTATCAGGCAGTCCTTGATGAAACTAATGCAGTGGTCTGTGGTGGCGTTGATTTCTTTGTGTAGGACGGTTTAGTAAAGGTACATGAATTATCACAAATTCATGTGTGAAAAATAATGAAATCATTCATTCAATCAAGAGTACTTCATGACCAAATGCAAGAACAATCTGTTAACTAATGCAGTGCTGAAAGATAGTCGTGATTTCTGAGTTGTTAATGATGTTCATGTCTTCTTCATAACTGATTACTGATAAATAACAATTCTTGTCCTCTTAAGTGCAGCATTTGATATGATTGACCACGATATCTTAATTAATTATCTTGAACGGCTGGTTGGTTTTTCTGACTGTAGGAGACTAAATGCAATTCTTTGATTTTTGGTTAAAAAAGGGTTAATAAAGAATTTAAGTTAATTTAAAAACAGTTAAAATACATGGTAATATAAGTTTTGGATTTAGAAGGGATTAAAAGGCCTATTTACAGGTATTTTCAGTTCATTTGTATGATAATGCAATTAGTTTATGATTTAAAATGCATTTTGATGGTTTAAAATGGATGAAAATGTAATTTATGTAATATTTGCAATGGATGGGAGCATGTAAGAGTTTGGTGTTTTTGAGGTGCTGTACACCTTTAATTACTGTGGTTGAGGCCCCTGTGAGGTCAGTCAGTCGTTCAGTCGGGCAAGGTGAGAGTGGAGCCACAGGGTTCTTTGACCTTTCTAACTCTCTTAACTCTCTACCTCGTTGTTAATGTTTTTGTATATAAAGGATGCTTAATGCACAATTTTTATATTTTTCTGTATCTCCCTTTCTTTGTTTGCTTAAGTAAACTGTTCCAACTTTGACGAGCGGTCCTGTGGATTTTTTCGTCGATGTGGATGATAACCAGGGGATTAATGAGAGCGTCAAGCCAAGCTCCATTGTGTGGAAACCTACACTGACTATCCCTTGAACTGGTTTAAAACATACATCAAAAGGGTAAATTCTTTGGAGATGCTGCCACTTGGTAACATGATTAGAAAGCACACTGCATGTTTCTATACGTATGCAGATGACACACAACTGTACATCCGTGCTGAACCAAATGATGCTGCAGCTGTACACTCCACTACTAATTGTCTTTGGCAATAAATTAATGGATGAGCAATGATTTAAATGAGGACAAAACTGACCCTAAAACAAAAGGAGAAATGCTGTTTAATAATCTAGAAAATCAACTTCCTGGATTTAATCTGAGGTTACAAATCTTGGTGGTCTTGGTGGTCTTGGTGTCTTGGAGGTTCCCAGCAGCAGCTGAAAGAAAATCGGGATGCAGCCTTTGTCAATTACACACACTGATATCAGAGAAGCCGCTAAACACTTTTAAAAGAAAGCCTGTCCCTTTAACTGCATGCTGACCAAGCAAAGATGAACAGCAGAAAAAAGTCCCACATTTGCTAAAAGAGCGACATGCTTAAAATATTTTCTATAGTTGCTTAGCAGCAACAAGAACCATAGCCATCACTTCCCACATAAAACCTATTAACACTTCAGCTAAAGGGCGGCAACCTGTGGACGCTATAGGTCAAGGCCACATTTGGCTGCACAATTAATATGGATTCCGTAAGGCAAGGTGAAGGGAAGGATAGATAGATAGATAGATAGATAGATAGATAGATAGATAGATAGATAGATAGATAGATAGATAGATAGATAGATTTCATCATTTGCTGTGTTCTCTGTATTACCCTCTTCATAATCATGCTATTCATTTCAGGGCCACATTACCATGGCACACACCCTACAGGCTGTCTGATTTCTCAAAGGGCCTTTGCATATTGAATCAAATCAAGTGAAACAGAGCCAGCACAACCTAATGGGAAATGTTGCTCCTCCCGACAGGCAGAAAGGCGCTGTCATCATTTTAGCACATCACAGAGTTTTCTGTATGACCACAAATTCCATTCCATCACTCGACTAAATATGTGGACAAATACTGATGATTTGAATATAAGAGCTGATGAAATTGATGGTGAAATGGCATTCACAGCAGTTATCTTGTAAGAGAGGCGTTCTCGCCATCCTTGTGAGTCTTTGTGTTCTTGCAGCGTAGATGTTGTTGCAATTAATACCAAGACGCAGGCTTTGCTCTCCTTTCTCTGAGTGCTGTTATGTGGCGATGAGTCATTTGAATTATAAACCGTCTTACATGTCGAGCAATAGAGGAGCACCTCGCACTGGGGTACTTGTAGACATAAGTTCATGGGTGTCCCTACTTCTTTCCACTGAATCGTGAATTCAGCGGGCTGTTTTATGTGTAGAAGAGTTTTTTGTTTTTCAAGTGTCACATGATGAATGTTTGCACTTACAGTAATAGAAATTTTGTGGATCCCCATGATCCTGCAGTGTGAGATGGGGACGTAAAGATATCCAGCAAAGCCCTGTAATATAATGTGAGAAGTGAAACAATCAGTTGCATTTTAAGGCTATGAAACAGTCTTTGCTAATGCTGTTTTTTCCTGACAGACAGCAGGCAGCGACTGTGGCCGTAATTGTTTTGTTGGAGTCGAATTTACCAAATAAATTGATCAAGTAAGTACATTTTTTTTGTGGGTAGAATAATAATATTAAATTTAAGGAAGAGGACTGATAATTCAATGCTCCCCAGCACTGCAAAAATCAATATGAATTAATTCATTTGAGGTAGCTTTGAGTCATGAAGCTGAAATTGTCTCACCCTGTGATAACATCGTCTCAGTTTTTAAAAATGTAGAGTTGAAATCTAAATAAATGATTCTCTGAGATGCATGCTGCTTTGGCGCTCACTAACCTCTTTTTCTCTTTATCATCTCACTTTGCTCAGATCAAGCCCGGCGCTTATGCTGCATTCAAAGACACACAAGACCACATGCCTGGGCTAAAACACTGAATGGTTTCATCATGTTTATATGGTGGCATTTCAACCATGTTCTTTCTATTCAGCCCGTACATTTATTGGCAGCTGTTACATCACCAGTTGGCATAGTAACAGCACAGACATGCAATCACTAACAAGATTTTTTTGTCCATTATGATGGATGCCAGAGCAGACTAAGAACATGTGAACAAGTTTCACCCGTGCTCATTATGACTGCCTTTTCATGGGGGCGTCGTAGTCATGATGCAGAATGCATTTGTCACAAGAGGTGCAAATCAGCCCTGAAGAAGGCTGATATTTGACGTGCTTTTGAGGAAAAACTGAAATAATGTCCTTTTTTTCTTTTTCTTTCCTTTTGCTGGCTCGCCTCCACCTTCTTTGCTCCTTGAGGTCCAATGGGCAACGCCGTATATGTGTGTGTGCACGGGGGAGTCAAAAATCCATACCACGTCCAAACCTGCAAATGTGGCTTCATTGTGGTCTAAAAAGATTGGATTCTGTGTGACCTCTCTTTTGCTTTAGTGACTTGTGCTGCATGTGCAGTAAAAATCAGATGCCTCTCTGGACATAGCTTTCTTTCTTTCTGAATTTAAATTCTTGAGAAAGGGAATTAAAAAGTTCTCTCTCACCGTGTCCTCTCTTTCACTCCCTGGCTCTGGTTTATCTCCCCCCCTCTCCACTGCGTCCCTGCTGTGTTCTTAAACATTGGCATCTGTGTCTCTGTGGCAGGGTTGGTGGATCAGCTTGGCCGCCGCGGTGGCGGTCACAGCAAAGCTGTGTGCTCCATGTCAATAAGACCTCAGCTCGGTTTCAAGGCCCCGGGCTGTCAGAGCGCACCATCAGACCACACTGGGACCAGAGAAAACCTCAGCAGCTCATGCAAATGTGCTCTGAGTTGGATTCCCTCAGCAGTCATGTGGTTTGTGTGCACAAACACAGCGATTATGATGATGCAGAATGCTCATTGCACCAGGGTGGTCCCTCAGAATTAAATCATTACGTGCTGACAAACGGTGGTCACTCAGATGATTTGAGGGGTGGGAGATCAGTGTGTTTGTCCAACAATCAGTGAGGCGGAGGGCCTGTTTGCCTTCCAGACCTGTTTATGGTGCAGATACAGCTCAGAAAAGAGCAAATCGATGCAGAGCTACTCACCAACTCCTATTACCCTAACTGGAGAATGATGATGGGGATCATCTGCTGTGCCACTCCAGCGAGGGTCGTGCCTGCAGGCCACATTGGTCACTCATTTTCTCATTTTTCACTCAGGATCTCACGGGCTCCAAACTGCTGTGGAAGTTGAGTAATCCGACCTCCCCTGCACGACGCCAACTGCAGCCCGTGCTGATTCGCAAACATTAGTTTCTTTTTTTCTTCTTGTTGTTGTGCTTTGTTTGATTATCGTGTACGATAATTTAATGGGAGGAGGGAAGCAGCTTGACAGCAAAACTGCTGGAATAAATGCATTTCATTCTTTCTTCTCATTCATACATCAGTGAAACCAAATTGTAACGACATCACGCTCTGCGGGAAATGATGCTGCTTACTCTTCGCATTCATTTCTGAAATGGTCGTATGTGTTCAAGAAGGCATCAACAAATCGTGCCGCTCTGATGACAGGGGCGCCAGATCAGAAAATGCTCAAAGTGGTCATTTTGAAAAGCAGTAAGAAAAGACTGGCTCTGTGTGTAGACTGAGGACTTGTTTCCCTTGTTGACCAAGTGACTTATTTTGCATCAAAAATTGCACCTATTCTTCTCAGTGTCATAAATGCTTAAAATCTGAATGTTACACTGCTGGAATCAGTGTGACTGCTTTTTCTGATGTTAGTTATGAGGGCTAGAAATTATATTAAAACATTGACGACCACAGCTAACTACACCTCCTGTGTGCGTCATCAAAAACAAGATGGGAACAAGAAAAAGACTCCTTTTACACATCAGTACATCTTTTGACAGTACTGATACTGCACATAGATACTTTTACATGTCCAAACTGGCATTAATGAGTAGCCGAACTTATCCTGAAAGAATAAAAACTGTAAACTGAGTGAAAAGCGATCAAATCAGCCTCAAAGGTTTAGCCAAAGTGTGCAAAGTCTCAAATCTGCTTCTCAGTATTTCATAAAGCCATGTTACTGTGAGAGAAAAGATGTGCAGTATCAATTTATTTTCCCTCAAAAGCAAAGGGAGATAGAGGAGGAAGACAATATTAGAGAGGTAGCAACAAGCCATACTGCAGCCATACTGGGGACTACAGCCAAAATGTTGAACAAACCAAGAGACCTCTCGATTTAACAAATTGTAAACACGGCAGCTTGTGGTTTCTGTGTTGCAGAATGAGATGGCATCTATCAGTTGGAGATGAATTAATAGAAAAATCCCACAGAACAACTGCTCTCATTTAGAGCCATCCTACTGAGTTCATAGCATGCATCTCTGCAGCACAAACAATCCCTCACACACACGCACACACATACAAGCAAACACTAATTTTCAGTGTGCTAGCACTGTCGTAGGTCCTGGGGCTAAGAAGCTTTCTGATTTACTTTGGTAATCCCGGCTGTAAGTCCCCTTATGACTGTCAGTGTGCACTGCTGATGCCAAATAAGAGAACAGAGCGGTAAAAATGTAATTACTCTAAATCTTTATTTCGTTTAGAGGTAATTAGCAATGTAACATTACAACCCGGGAAGATTTGTTTTCATGCCACCAATCCAAAATGAAGTAATATTTACTGTACATTTAAGGGCTTAGCAGTCCCTGCTAACTATAACCAATTACACCTGATTAGCAATTTTGTGTTGGCAATATAAATGTCACTGTTACTGCTGCAGAGCAATCTAATCATTGTATGAGTTATTATTATTAAATGCAAAAAGAAAATGAAAAAGAAAAATAGGAGAAATGAAAAGAAATCCTCTGTTCCCAAAGAACATAGATGCTAATGGCTATTTAGCAGAAGGAAACACTGTCTTACTGAGAGTTTCTATCTCTCCGCTGGAGGACAATGAGGCTTGCACGTAGGAAACTGTGACTCTACAATTGGGTTGAGCACAACGTGCTGCAGCTATATGCTGCACAGTAGGGAGCAAAAAAATTACTTTCATTAAGTTACGCTGAAGTTCATACATCAGTGATGATAAGCTCTCCAAGGGGCCAGCCATCTCAGCAGCCACAAGATTGAAGCGTCCCATCTCCCATAATATGAGGCAACAAATGAAATATTCTATTCATTTACTGCATATGTAAAAATAAATTAGATCTGAGAGTAAAGAAAAGGCAAAGTGACAGGAGAGTACAGGAATTCCTCATGTTGTGCATCATCAGCAATGAGCACATATGTATCATACTGGGATATAAACACAAGCCATGCAGGTGCTTGAACAGTCTGCTTGTTGAGATGCAGTGGAGCTTAATAATGAGTATTATTACAAAGACCAGATGTTCAGCTCGTAATCCATCCTCTAATTTGATTAGCAAATTGTCAATACAAAGTCAGGTTCTTTAGGGAGGCTAGATGGAGTTGCATCAAGCTTTAATTTAGCTGTCTGGTAACCAACGCAGCTTGTAGCAGCGGGGGCACTGGAGCACATGCATTTGCCAGCTCGTTCACCCAAATTTCAAGCATATGCCATGCCGCGGTACACCCGTCGTCTCAATATTAGGAAAGAGGTGTCATTACCTCTGTATTCAGCATGCAAACCCATGCTGAGAATGAACAGGGGATACCCTAGATGCTTGTGACAGACAGACACTGTCCTGCTATCAATTTAAGTGTCTGGCTTTTACTGAGTGGAAGAAATGCCACAGTTAAAGCCAGGGCGCCTTGAGATGCCGGTTACACAGTTAATTCTTAACCAATTAAATCAAATTGACTTTGCTCCAGTTTGATTGTCAGCTACATAGCTTGCATCGGATCTTCATCAACAGTAATTGCACTTCAAAGACCGAAAAGAGTGAAGGATCTGCCGTGACAGCTCAGGACATGGGTTGTAGGCATGTATCCAAAAATGCAGAAGTGGGGAGCACTGGAAAAAAAAAAGCCAGCGTGGAAGCAAGACGAGGCTAAAAATCTGGTTTCACACTTGCTCGCGTTCGTCGTCGGGGAGAGAAAAAGGCATATCTGACAGGCTGTAAGTGGTTAAAGCGATCTTAACGAGCCAGCCTTCGGAAAAATTACAAAATGTTAAAACACTTGGCTACCATAGGCACGTAGTGAATTAGAAGCATCTAAATTACATTCGCAAGCTCTGCAAAATAGAAGCTGGATGGCTGTATCCAGAAGCTCCATGACTCAGTTTTGCTGTTTGAAGAGATGACATCGGGACCTTTCGGTGTCGGGGAAATGTTTCCTATCCAAGTTTGTTGTTCCCATAATAGCTTCACATAAACTACGTCTGACTGGAGAAGGTTGAGTAGAATTGATAGAGCCAAGGGTATTTATCAGTCAAGATTCATGACCTGCCATCTGTGGATCATGTTTCAGGGTGACGGTGTTGTCAGTCGTACCAGACCGGGCTCCCTTAATTTACACTGCATCAGCGCACCGTGGTGCAGAAAAGAAGCGTAATCCTGATGAGGTGTCAATCCTAAAAGGACCCCAAAGTATGTGATCAGAGGGTGCAACAACATCAAAATGTAACTTTTGTGATTAGTGAAGTTAAACAAGTTGACCTAATCTATGAAACACCTGCACGTTGACTTTAGTCACATGGTAGGAAAGATGTGAAACAAGGAAAATGGTTGTTGGAAATGTTGGCACCAAAGTTATCGCACATGCTGTGACCCTTATCTTCGCTAAGAAAATTATTTCAGGTGTCTTATCTACATCCTTTCCATTCATTTATCATTTCCTGTGTCAGCTGTGCTTGCACTTGGAGTATACGAGTTGAAGGGGGGATTAGATTAGAGGTGCCTTGATAATGTGCACCAGTTCACATGGGGGCTAATTTATTTTGCTCCTCATGTTGGATTGAGTGAAAATGAATGGAAAAAAAGATCTTTATTTCCATTTACCTAACAGCCTGGACTGAACAGGCGGTTTTACAAGTTAATGTGGGGGATGACTTTGTTGAGCCTGACAGCTCAGATCACTAATGAGGATTTGGCTTTGTTCTGATTGAGGCGCCCCCATTCTGATTCCAACAGTCGCAGATCAAATGGATGATGTTGTTTGCGTTTGTCACTTCCCCTGATGAGGGGGCAGGAAAACAACTGAACGTGTTTGTGTTTGAGTCGTTTAACAACCAATTAGTCATAAAGCTTAAGCTTTAAGCACAATTCAAATGGACAAAATGAGAGCTCGCGGTCCTCCCCGCCAGGCAGCATTAAAAGAGCTGTCTAACTTCTGAGGCTCTTATTTTCTTACGCCAAAATAACATTACCATCAGGAATAAAACGACTCAAGTCCTCTCGTGGGAGCAAAGTGGTCATTTTCAATGGTGTACATCTAAGGTAACCAGCATGGCTGTCAGTTCTCTGTGGAGCAGGATGTTATTCTGCATGTGAGATCCTCATCAGGAAGCCTCTGATTCAGTTTCTATTTTGGAGTCAATGTGACATGACTTACACTCCCTTGTCATCTGCATGTGAGGATTACGTGTTATGGCTGTCATACCAAATTGCAACTTTGTAGAGAGAAAAGGAGCCTGAGCAACGCTTAGGTGACAGAGAGAAATAAATCTGTTGAACTCACTCTCGTGGCAGAAGCAGCCTTTGTGCAACCCAAGAAAATGTTGCTGAAACAGCTGGATCTATTAACCGGGCTGTCTGTCATGACCCGAAACTGAGCAGAGACAATCCCGACAGCAATCAAAGAATCATACAAGCATGCAAAAGAATTAAGTTGGGCGATTTGCTTTATGCGAAAATAGTTCTTCTTTCAAGAAAATTGCTGAAAAACCGGCAGCGCGTCGCAAGAAAATCCATTCTTAAGTGTGACTACGAGATTAAGTGACTTTTTAGGTTGATTTTTTCCTTTATTTCACAGCATTTGTTTCCCCAGCCTCAACAGAGCACGTTGTACCACCACGATTGTTGCTCTATCATCCCTTTTCCTCCCCTTCAACGGCCCCTGACAGTTGTTTATCTGTGCCTGAGTAAAGACGCAGCAGTGAGCGAGCCTTAGCAATACATTCGTAACACTCGCTGATGTAGAGCATTCAGCACAAGCCACAAACAGAACTCCAGGGCTGCTTTTTAGACAGAGATGATGATTGTTGTTATTATTATTCACATTTTTCACTGCACAAATGTTTTGAGGAGTTTGAGAGAAGTGGCGTGGTGAGCTTGATCCTTTTCGAGCGTGATTCAAAGCTGCTCAGTAATTGCAAGGCCAAATGCAGGGCCGTCGCGGGACTAACCTTGGTGTAATGTGCTGTAATTTTACAGCCCCCTCTCTATGACATCTGAGCGCAAAGTTCCTGCTTTCATTAAAATAGCTGCCATTTTCATCACAGCAGATGCCCCTGCACTCAGCATATGTGCAAGGTCATAAATCCAGATTACCTACGTCTTGTGTCGCTTCTTGAGCCATCTGGTGTGATTTAAGCAGTGGGCAACACTTTTTTTCAACACCAGCTCCTCCTCGACCGAAGAAAAGGACGGTAACAGCTCAGAAATTACTTGGCCACAACTTTAGTCAATTAATTTCTGTCTGTGTGTGTTGTAAATTAAAATCCATACTATTGCTCCAGGGGCATTTTTACTGATATTGTTCAGTCTTTGTTTTCTGTCTTGAAAGTTGAAAGTCCTTTGTTTCTTTGACCCGTCCATTCCCACCTCCTCTGCTACGTCTCTTCTACTTGGTCACCTGACTTCCAGCTTTGCTCTCATCATTACTGCAACCCCAAGAGGTTGCAGCCCAACAATAAATGTAAATATGGGTCATGATAACCTACTCGCACAGACGACTGATACAGCTGTTTTTCCTAGAGAGGATGGGTTGGAATCAAGCCAGTGACGTTTTGCCACAGGAACAGTATTTAGAGCATTCACAGTTAGATATAATGGTATATTACACTGTTAAAACACAGGTCTGGACACTCAGTGGGGTTAAGGTGAGGTATGACAGGGAATTTTGATTGGGTTGCATGTGCTCCCATTGAGTTTTTTTTATTGATTTCATAATTTCATTGAGGATGCAATTTGAGAAGGGATTTGAAACACAATGCGCCTTTGTGTGAGAAATGAAAAATGACAAAAAATGTCATTATCATTTGGAGTGCCTGTGTTAAAATTTACCCCCCAGCTACACTGTCTGTGTCTGCTGACGAGCCAATGAAATCAAAAAGAAAAACAATGGCTCCGTATCAAACAGCCTGTAATGCTGGCTCGACACAAAATATCTAATCTTCTGTCTGTCCTCTTTTTGGACAGATAACGAGCCTCATAATAGCAGAAACTTTATTTCCAACTGGTAAGTCGCTAGAGGATGAGTGACAAACCTGTCACACTGTAGAAGAGAATCAAAAAGTTTGAAATGTCAACTTTAATGTCAAAAAACCCTCAAAAATCTCATTTGGTGGGTCCAAAGAAAGGAAAAGCAGACAAGGAATGTAACAGCGGGTGCAAATGTCTTAATATCACCACCTACAGTCGCTCAGTAAAGGATTATATCACTATCTTACAGGCGAAGGAAATCAGAGTTGGTGCAAGGTTATCACCTGCACCACCAATGAGGTTTACGGTGTAGTATGCCCATGAGCATAATCAGCTGAACCTACTTCTTTTCCTATTCTGCTTCTGCACAAATGATATATAAATAATTTCAAGGACAAGTTGAAATAGTTCAAAAATCCAGCACCAAAATCTCCTTTCATCATTTTATTTTGATGCTGCATTTGACACGTCTACAGCTGTAATTCCAACTGCTGTTGCAGGTTTGGCCATGAAGTGCAGGTCCATACTCAAATAGCTTCCACTGCAGCTCTCCTGGGCCTGGTTTCATGTGCTTCACACTGTGACACTGTGTCCTTGTTACGTAACGTTCTTGCTTAGTGCAGCTTTAATTTTGGACACTGAGTTTAGTATAAAATCAGACGTTGCAGTCAGCGAAGTCAGCGGCATTTACTGTGCCAGGAGGTCTTCCGTATCTGCCAGGGACCATTGAGGATACGGCATTTCTTCAATGTAGCAGACCGGGAGAAGTACTGACACCTTAGTAACCCTGGGCCCTGTGATGGAGCATCTCGCCTTGCCAGGTGGACATGCTCATTGTCCGGCTGCCTTATCTCTTCAGGGCCATTCCTCCTGAAGATCACTGGGACTGACAGAGCAGAAGCATAGGCATTCCTACAGAAATTTCTGGTTCAGGCAAAGCCCTGGGGAGAGTATTGGCGATGCAAGCGGGGAAAATATAAGACATCTGGACGAAAGGCTTTCTGGAGTATCCTAAACAGTCTCTCTGAGATTCAAAATCTAACTTGTTAATTACCGTTTCTGGGAAATATTCAGGGTGCCTCCCTGATAAGGATGGTGACTGCAGGCTCTGAGCCGGACACATTCTTTCTTGCTCTTACTGCCTATAAAGTATAGTGGTAGCGGAGCAATTTAAAGCACCCTTGGGAGTGGATCGATAAGACTGCCCGTTTGTATCCTAATGCATTATATTTGACAAGTGATTCCATATCTCACGATGGATTGTTATTGTGTGACCGACGCCAGGCTGCAGTTTGATGTGACGGAAAAATCATTCCATTACAGAAGAAAGAAAGTGTCTTAAATAAGTTCTGACATTGTGGCACCCTCCACAATGCATTTCAATATTCAATTTGGTCTGTTGATGATGATCCCTCAATGTTAGCACAAGACAGCCATCCAAAAGATAAATGAACATGTCGCTCACAGTAACTACCTTTGAAACCTCCTCTTAATGATTTTGAAAGTATGCATGCTTTAGGTCGAGCGAACTGTGCTCAGATTGGACTCAAGGCAGGTTCTCCTCTTGTAATAGATGCACGTACGTATGTGCTTTCAGGTGCACAATGTCAAAACTTTTGTGATTGTGAAATTGTGTTCGCTAAGAAAGCACCCCTAAAGAGTTCATGCTTTCTGCTTTAACAGTAACGCAGATATATTTGAAACATATTTTCTGCGTGTGTCAGGTGGACAGAGTTGCTCTTTCACTTCTTTCTGTAGTTCACTGATTACAGATCTTTACTTTCCCACAAATGGAAAATTCTTTTTGCATCAAGGCAAACACAAAAACACACATTAGTAACCACTGGAAAATAGAAATGGACTGCATTTATGTAGTGCTTTTCTAGTCTACGGACCAACCAAAGCACTTAGAACACAGGCCATATTCACCCACACACTCCCTGAGCGATTTGGGGTTCAGTATCTTGCCCGAGGACACGTCAACATGCAGACTGGAGGAGCCGGGGATTGAACCATCAACCTTTTGATTAGCCAGCTGTATTGTGAAAACTGTTGCAGTGATCATACAGCAGGGAGGGAAGCTTGAACTGACAGAATCTGCAGTAGATGAGGAAGGAAATGTGCATTAATCACATCTGTTAAATAGATTTGACAGCAATTGTTGATTATAATTATCTTTAAAAACACAATGACATGAAAAACAGGTGTATCTCTGGGTTAAGTGTCCATTTATCTTGTCCCATTTTTAAGTATTTTGTGTAAAATCCTCTTCCTATAATATCTATAAATATTTTTGATGACTCATGCTGACCTCAGGGGCGGATACATAAATGTATCCAATAAAAAGTTAATTGGGGCAATTAGCTGACTTGCACATCATATAAAACTGACCTCAACCATTAGCGCTGTTAGCACAACAATATCATAGAGGGACGTTTGTCTCTAAACAATGTGAACAACTTTTTTGCCAGTTGACAGTTGAAAACTTAAATGAAAGGAGCGTATCAAACTACATTTAGTCAGTCTTACATGTGTAGACGGAGAAACCCCCATTGTCTTGATAGTGAATAACGATCAGCCATTAGCCTGATAAACAGGCTGTTTATTGTTCATGATTGTATGTTTATTTATTCATTAAATCACTGACCAAGGTGAAAGGGTCAAGCGGTCAAAGAGGCTGTCCTGTAAGCAGCAGATTACATGTCCAATAAAACCTTAAGTCTAACATTCACGCAGGAAAATGCTAAAAAAAAACTGTCAAGCGTTAAAATATTTAGGGTAAGGTGGTCCTGACTGAAAGATCTCTTAAAATAATTCATGAAAAGGCAACATCCTCACGTGTTTATAGCCTTAAATTGATAACGAGGGATTATCCAGGTATTAACATAAAACCCTGGTAAAACTGCATGGTCTTCCACATGCTGCGTGTTGCTTTTCACACAAGCTCCCACGGCTGCTGCTGCTGTCCATGTGGGATTTTACCATCACTGCTGCCGGCAGTAAGACTGGAGTCCGAAGTCAACACTCTCTGCTTCTGTGCCTGGAATGAGAATTTTATTGCACATTATACAGCTTAATGAGGTAAGAGATTAAGATGTTGCCCTCACATTGCAAAGGCTGTATTAGCACATTGGATTCAGAATGAGTGTGCTCAGCGGCTACCTCTCGCTGCATTGTTTGGGGTGAGAGTGATGGAGTGGTTGGCGATTACTCCACAAATCTCTAATTTGGATGTAATTTCTAGCTGTGGTATTTGGACTTAGTAGACAAGGATTTCTTTTGGCCTCGTAGGTCGGCCAGACAGCTTTCATTTGATTTCAGTCAGAGGTTATTGCTTGATGTAATTATACCATGATGATGTGTTGGTACTTAAAAGAATCTGTATTTAACCTTCCTGTAGTGCAAGATCTACACCGAAAAGACATATATGATGAGAGTTTCTCTTCATTTATTCCATTTATTTACATGTTCATATTTGTGTTGAACTTGTTTTAGGAAACAAAACAAGGTCACCCAATTACTATTAAAGATTTTCACATTATAAAACCTTGTGTTTGATACTGTTTAAGGTCCTAATGTCAGTGGACTTGCATCGTCTAATCACCCTCCTATATAGTTGTCTATGCTAGTGGCAGAGTCCGCCATTCCCGCCCTGGATTCAAATTACTTACCCGTGCATACCTACAATGTGAGTTTTTTTGGTTGCACTGTAAACAGTTGCCCCTATTCTTTACAAAATAGCAGCCCAAAGAGGTGTCAGAGTCATAGTTGTTGTTGTATTAAAGCACAGTAACCACAGGCCATGCAAAACTGAAATCTTCAGGATTACCACTTTAAGGACCCTGAGTGACAACATTGTCAAAGGTTATTCATATTTCAGAATAAATACAGAACAAAAGAGACGCCAGTCATGTTGAAATATTAATTTTCCTAATGGCACCGCATAAAGGTCCTTTCATTGTTTGTCCTTTACATTGAAAAGGTGCAGCTGTGGAGCTCTGAAGTGTCGTGAGCAGAAAGCACGCTCTCCCAGAGCTGTGGCTGAGAAAAGGATTTATTTCAGCTTCTGTATTAACCTGGGAGGTAAAGGCCTCTGCCTCCTCAGGTCAGGATGCTACCCCGTATCTGTGTTGCATCACATGGCTGCAGGGCTGTTATGGGTGGGCAGTATTGATTGGGCTGGGTGTAAAGGCAACTGGTATGGGAGTTCACAACCAAGATGCTGTAATTCTCCAATCTTGATCTCTGTAGAGAGCCTCGAGTGTGGTGTCTGGAGGTCTGAAATTCTTGGAGTGGGGGGCGTAGCATGACACTTCCTCCTGACTGTCGGCTGAGATGTGGACTCTTGGTCTCTCTGGCAGTATGAAGAGTGACCTTCTAGCTTTCTTGGAAACAGCATTTAAAAGAGTCACCCTCTGTTGTGCACAGCGAACAGCAAGGGAAGCCTTTGGTCTCATAATCTCTTGCCTTGCTTACATGTTAGAAATGTTTCACCTGCTTGGGCTGTATATTTAAATATATGGAATTCCCAAAGGATCAAATGGAAACGTAAAGGTCATCAGGGGAGCATTCACTCTCTTTAAGTGCAGGATATTCATAAATCTACTGGAGGACCAACCAACAAGACCAGTTTCAGTGACCTGACTTACAAACGCCGCTTCCTTTGGTGGGTGAGAGGCTTATCCCGGCAGATTCTCGCTGCCATTCTGTAGCAAGCCGGCTCGAGGCCATATTTAGCAGCAGACGCTGACATGCTTGACCTCTGCCAGCGAGACACACAAGCTGGATTACCTGGTTATACGCTCCTGATTCTCTAATCCAGATCTGTCTCGCAAAGATTAGCACTGCGGAAATCAACCACATGCAAGCCTGAGAAGTGACACGCCTTAGCTGCCCCCCCCCCCCCC